>APFE030053746.1:0-34955 GCA_000404065.3 Pinus taeda
GGCGTTTTCTTTCGTTTTTGTGTTTTGGCCAACCGTCCTTGGAGCACCTTCGTTCTCACCGGTATTTTTGACATTTCTCTCAAACCATGACACCTGTGTAAAAAGTGAAGGAGGTTTTTCTTCCTTGGCATGTTGTGGACAACAACCTCTCTCAGTTTTCCAAAATTAATCTCTGACTGCTCTGAAACATCATTTGAGTGAAACTTGCCCCGATGTGTGAAACAAGGAATTTGGTCGAAATGAAGCGAAATGAAGGGGATAGGGGGCTTCTAAATTCTTGGGGAAATTTTTGGGAGTAGGGAGGGATGTTAGGGAGTAGGGGAAAGTGGAATCTCAGAGATTGAGTGAGGGGAAGAGGTCCAAAAGGGCAAAACACAGGCCCAACCTAGAAAATTGCCAGGTTGTAACTAGAAACTAGGGTTTGTGCAAAAATGAGGATTTTGGGGAATCTGAGTGTTGGGAAGTGTATGATATGGTACTTTCAGGATAGGGGAAGGTGTATGAACATCAGGAAACAAGTTTTTCCATTGATCTGACCATCCAAGAGAAATTGGCTTCAAAACCCTAGGAGAGTGAAAGAATTTGCCTAGGCACAACTGAGCTGAACAAGATGTAAAATGACTCATTAGACACTGACATGATAATGAAAAACCTATGAATGATGATAGACTCAGCTAAATGATGACATAGACCGCCATTTCAAAAACTTTAGAAGGAGTGAAAGCAAACCCTAGACCTAATGCCTAGTGACCAAATTTTGCTTGAAGACTCACTGAAATGACAAAATTTGACCTTAACACTTCAAAATAACTTTGTAAGAGCATATTTGATCACTGGAGGAAGGCTGAAAAGACTGACACTAACAGTTGGACTTTCTGGATGCGGAATTGATAGCAAAGGACTTGTTACATAATTCTTGAATCAAACTATGGATCAATGAGTACCCTTATATCTCATGTTTTATAGTTTTCTTGTTTATTATGTCATCTATGTTTCATGGTCTGAATAATAAAGAGAAAGATTAACTCAGAATTTGTTTAACTGCACTCTGTGTTCATTCTTTGTTATTCTTTGTGTTTTCTTCAAAATTAAGTATAAACAGTGAATTCTTAATTGCTCCTGTTTCCCTTGATTCTATCATTTTGATTATTTGCTAAGGAATTCTCAACTGCTTCTTAGTAGTGATTATTCACTTTCCCTCTGTCTATATGATAAAGGATTCTTAATTGTCTTTCATCCATTAGAGTCCATTCCATATGATTCCAGCCTTTAAAATTGTTCCATGTTTGATTACCTTGCTCTGTAGTGCCATCCTCTGTTACGAAACCATATCCAGCAATCCACCTTCATAGACTCCATTAGCCTAATGGACTGAACTTCTCAGATTTATACCCTTGTTTTACTGAATCTCACCATCAAACAATCAAACAAAACCCCTGAACATCATAACTAGCCTAACATCTTTCAAAACAAAGTTAAATCATAAAGAAAGAGCCCTCTCTGGATGTAGATTGGCTAGAATCTGTGTCTAAAAGATTGATTTGTGGCTACCTCGGCCATATTCCCCTTCTTACAACTATCTAAGGGAACAACCTGAGTGATAACACCACCAATGAAACACTATAAGTCTATATATCATTAGAATTAAGTCAATGTCTAAACCTGAGTTGGCACTCCAAGCACCTCTGCACCCATGCCGCATTTCCAGGACCACTCGACATGCATGGGCCCATACACTCCAATCTTCCATAAGTAAAGAGTGAAAGTAGAGGAAATGATATTGAGCAAGGAAGGCACACTTACACCACAAGAAAATAAAGGAGAGGTTGCTATCAACAAGAGAGCATGCAAAGACAACCTAGCATAATTGTTGCCACCACCCGCATTAAGCCTCCTCCACCACCTAGACAATGTACAGAGGATGTCCAACTGATATGCTTTCACTCTTGACCGGCTTAGAGCACCTTGCGTTCCAAGGTCCGAGGTTATTAGCACAAAGTGAGTTCTTGGAGCTGTGATAGTCTCCAGACCAGAATTCCCATTGATATGAGTCACCTCTTCCCTAGAGAACTAGACAATGGTTACGAGGAAAGTCTCCACTAGTTCTCTCGAATCCCTTGCTATTCCACAACTCATTTCCCACCTGGAAAATGTTGCCCTTGTTCTTAGATTTGCTACAATTATACCATACACCATTTCTAGAGGCTTCTTTGGGTCGTTTCCCAAAATCGTCTGTTCACCCTCCACCTGCATTAAACACGCACGTGGGATGGGAATTATTCTCCTTGTCCTTGTTATATTTTCAGGGTTCACCCCATCACGGGGTACCATAAATTATAGATAAAAGTCATAGATATAAATAATAAAATGAATATTATTGAAAAAACAACCCATTAGAGTGGTTGATTATTTTTATTTTTTTATTTTTTACATAGTTAATTATTGTTTTTTTTGAATGATATTAATCCTTTCCAATCTATGCTTGAGCCTTTTAATTTTCATTATATTTAATCTAAATTGTATTAAATTTTAGTGAATTAAAAAAATATATTTAATTTACGCTATAATAACACAAGATAAATATTTGATTTTATTTTGTCATCGACTCTATTGATCCTCACATAAAACATAAATTTAACCATCAACCTCTTGATTTTATTTCATGATCCACTATTGATCCTCACATGTGTCGACAGTCCACCCTAAAAGGCTTAATCCAAATGATTCACGAGTTACATGGAGCTATGCAAGGGTCCTATTTGGGCAGGGGACAAAGGAAAGCAGATTCTCCAAAGGAAAGTTCTTGGAATTCTTTTTGTTTATTTGTCGTTTTGGAATGTCGGTAAACGACCAGTTGGAGGCCAACGCTTTTTGAAATTCTCAACATGTGATGTCGTTGAATGCCACAGAGAAATCCAGAATGTATGGACGTGTGGAGCGGCTCGAATAAAATCGTAACATACGTGTGTCATGGTCAAATTCCATTGCCTGCCCATGTTCGACACGTTTAACTACCCACCCACGTTTCACAGCAATCAGCTGCCATCAGAAATGCTGAGGATGTCGATAAGTTCGGCTGTGCTCAGAACTTTGTATAAGAAGAGGTGACGGCCACAAGGGAGATATCAGTTGAAGTTACTGTTGGATATTTCAAGTTCTGTTTTGTTTTCTTCGTTGAGAAAAGTTTGTGAGCGAAGAGTGAAAGATGGCACAGAGGAAATTAGATACGAGTGACCTGAACGCCAAGGCGCGGGAGGGAGAGACTGTCGTGCCCGGTGGCACGGGAGGGAAGTCCGTTGATGCCCAAGAGCGTCTTGCAGAAGGTACTGATGGTCTTGTATTATAAAAATATTTCATTGTGTTGTAATAATATTATATTATGGTTATGATGATTTGTATTGAATTGAATTGAATTGCAGGGCGTAGCAGAGGAGGCCAAACTCGAAAGGAACAAATTGGCAGCGAAGGTTACCAGGAGATGGGCCGCAAAGGAGGGCTTAGCACTATGGATAAATCTGGTGGAGAACGGGCAGCTGAAGAGGGTATTCCGATCGACGAGTCCAAATACAGGAATACCTGATTCCTGTTAGCATTTTCCCAAGATATATACATACATGGATATATTTGTATATATATACTCGTGTTTTAACTATTTCTTTCTGAATGTCTATTGTCATGTAATTCTCTGTGTTTCAAAGTCCGGCAACTCATTTCTACGATAATGTAATTATTGTTTCCTTTGTGTGGTACGTTGTTGTTTCTCCTGTGTATGCGATAACCATTCCTTGATGTTTCTCCTGTATTTAATGAAATACATTTCTGTTGTACACTGGGCTGGACTCTGCCTCGTAAGATTTTGATGTGAGTTCTCTATATTTATCGGGGTTCGTACGGTACTCGGACATGTAGACGACATTTACGATATTACTTATTTTAAATTTTGTTAAATTTACCGCTACTCGGACATGTAGCACTTGGACTGCTAAACAATATACTTATTGTTTAGATTCTGAAATTAAGGTTGGCGACGCTTATCATAAATTACCTTTTTAAATAATAACGAAGAACTCATAGATTCTGAATAATAATATGATTATTGATAATAATATTTAATTGTAAAGTATTTTTTTAAAATAAATAAAGCTAAGACTCCATAAACTCATAGATTCCCGCTATTAATCTTTGGTAATTGTTTCAATACTTATATCAAAGCTCTTTTATGCTTTTTGTTGCAGAGAAAATTTCGATATTAATAAATACGAAGGGCAAGTTCCAACTTTGGTTCAACAAATAACCATTTTGCGAGACACTATTTTGTGCGCAAGGTCATATTTGGTTGAAACAAATATGTAACTTATACAAATAACTTGCTTGGTGAAGGATACAAATAACTTGGTATGAGGGGATCCACAAATAACTTGCTTGGTGAAGGATACAAATAACTGGTATGAAGGGATCCATATATAACTTAGAGGAGAGATATGGAGGCCAATTTTGATGAAGGATTCGATAAACGATATTTTTTTTCCATATTCGGAACTGGAAACTACTCGGTAGTTCCGGAACCGAAAACCATTTGGGAAAAGGCCAATTTTTATGTGGTGAAGGATAGATATGAAGGAAACTTACACAAAACTTTGTGAAGGATAGAGATGAAGGAAACTTGCACAAATAACTTGCCCACAAAAAGGTCAATTTTGATGAAGGAATCGATAAATCATTTTGTCTATTTATGTGGGCAAGGCCAATTTTGATGTGGTGAAAGGAACAAATTTACCATTTTGTCTATTTATTCGGGCAAGCCCAATTTTGATGTGGCGAAGGAACAAATAACCATTTAGTCCATTTCGGTGAAGGGACAAATAACCACAAATAATCATTTTAATCCATTTTTATGGGCAGGATTGATGTGGTGAAAAGTCCAAAGGAACAATGTATAATCTAATACGCTGAAGAAACAAGTATAATCTAATACGGTGAAGAAACAAATAACCATTTAGTCCATTTTATGGGCAACAAATAACTCGTGTAGGCTAGGCCAATTTTTGGTAATTTAAAAAAGGTACAAATAAATTTGGTGAAGGAAGAAGGCCAGGAACAAAAAGCCTTGGTGTGGTGAAGAAGAAACAAATAACTTTGTAGGTCAATCAATTTTGGTTTTGGTTGAGGTACAAATAAATTAAATTTGTAATAAATTTGGTGAAGGAAAAAAGGCATAAATTTGGCGAAGGAAGAAGGCGGAATAAGGCCAGGAACAAATAGCCTTGGTGTGGTGAAGAAGATAAATTTGGTGAAGGAAAAAAGGCATAAATTTGGCGAAGGAAGAAGGCGGAATAAGGCCAGGAACAGATAGCCTTGGTGTGGTGAAGAAGAAACAAATAACTTTGTAGGTCGTTGGTTGAGGTACAACTAAATTAAATTTTGGTTTTGGTTGAGGTACAAATAAATTAATTTTGATTTTGGTTGAGGTACAAATAAATTAAATTTGGAATAAATTTGGTGAAGGAAAAAAGGCATAAATTTGGCGAAGGAAGAAGGCGAAAGGTAATTTGGTGAAAAAAAATGAAAAATACATTTGGTGAAAAATAAATGAAATAAATGAAAAACCAATTTGGTGAAGGAACACGGCCATTTTTGATAAGGAAAGATGCCAATTTTAATGAAAGAATATGGCCAATTTTACGGCCAATTTTGATAAAGAACAATGCCAATTTTAATGAAAGAATACGGCAATTTATTTTAATGAAAGAATACGGCAATTTTGATAAGGAACAATGCAATGAAAGAATACGGCAATTTTGATAAGGAACAATGCCAATTTTAATGAAGGAACAAATTTGGTGAAGGAACAATGTCAATTTTAATAAAGGAACACATTTGGGGAAGGAACAAGGCTGATTTTGACAAGGAACCATGCAAATTTTGATAAAAGAACAAAGAACAAAGGCCGAAGGTAAAAAATAAGGCATAAATAGGCATAAATTTAGTGAAGGAAGAAGGCCATTTTTGATAAAGAACAATGCCAAATTTAGTGAAGGAAGAAGGCCATTTTTGATAAAGAACAATGCCAAATTTAGTGAAGGAAGAAGGCCATTTTTGATAAAGAACAATGCCAATGAAGAACAATGCCGCCAGTTTTGATAAAGGAACAAATTTCTGATGAAGGGAACAAATAACTTTGTTTCTGATGAAGAAGGTAAAAAAAATAAGGCATAAATAGGCATAAATTTAGTGAAGGAAGAAAGCCATTTTTGATAAAGAACAATGCCAATTTTGATAAAGGAACAAATTTCTTCATATTTTGATAAAGGAAGGAACAAATTTCTGATGAAGGGAACAAATAACTTTGTTTCTGATGAAGAAAATTGGTGTGGTGAAGAAACAAATAATTTCGTAAGTAAAGCCAATTATTGGTGTGGTGAAGAAACAAATAATTTCGTAAGTAAGCCAATTATTGGTGTGGTGAAGAAACAAATAATTTCGTACCAATTATTGGTGTGGTGAAGAAACAAATAATTTCGTAAGTAAAGCCAAATTTCGTAAGTAAAGCCAATTATTGGTGTGGTGAAGAAACAAATAATTTCGTAAGTAAAGCCAAATTTGGTAAGTAAAGCCAATTATTGGTGTGGTGAAGAAACAAATAATATCGTAAGTAAAGCCAATTTTGGTAAATTGGCCAATTTTGGTAAATTGGCTTTCGTAAATAAAGCCAATTTTTGGTAAATTTTAGTAAAAATACAAATAATTGGCTTTAGTTTAATTGGCTTTCGTAAGTAAAGCCAATTTTATTAAATTTTAGTAAAGATACAAATAATTGAAAGAACAAAATAAATGTTTTGGTGAAATTTTAGTAAAGGTAATTTTGGTGAAAGAGCCAAGAAGGCACAAGAGCCAAGAAGGCACAAATAAATAAATCTGGTGAAGGAACCGCCAAATTTGGTAAATTTTGAAGGAACGAAAAAGGTAAATTTGGTGAAGGAACGAAAAAAAATATTTGGTGAGGGAACACAATAAATTTGGTGAAAATATTTGGTGAGGGAACACAATAAATTTGGTGAAGGCACAAATAAATAAATTTGGTGAATTTGGTGAAGGAACCGCCAATTTTGGTAAATTTGGTGAAGGAACGAAAAAAAATATTTGGTGAGGGAACACAATAAAAGGAACAATGCCAATTAGGAACAATGCCAATTTTGGTAAAGGACATAAGCATTGGTAAAGGAAATAAACTTTGCTGAAGAAACAAAGGATAAACTATGCCAATTTTGGTAAAGGAAATAAACTTTGCTGAAGAAACAAAGGATAAACTTTGCTGAAGTAACGCATAATTATATTTATATTGTGGACAAAGCCAAATTTGTGAAGTAAGATATAATTATATGGTTGGCAAAGCAAATTTTGGTGGAAAAACAAAACTTTGGTAACTTGAGGTCATCCTCAATTATCTTTTGTAGCTTGAGGTGTTCCAATTGTAACTTGAGTTAATCCTATTCCTCGTCTTTTGTAGCTTGAGGTGTTCCAATTGTAACTTGTCTTTTGTAGCTTGAGGTGTTCCAATTGTAACTTGAGTTAATCCTATAACTTGAGTTAATCCTATTCCTCGTTGCCGGTACAGATAACTTTTGTAACTTTGACTTTATCTTATTCCTCGTGTCGTTACAAATAACTTTTAACTTGACTTTATCTTATTTCTTTTATAGTAGTTTGGGTTTCATCCTATTCCTTTCTATTTCACACTATTATATTTCACACTATTATAGTTAACAGCGTGGGTTTCATTTTATTCCTTTCTATTCTTTTATTCCTTTCTATTCTTTTCTGTACACACTATTATAGCTTGGGGTTCATCTAATTCCTCATTCCTCTCTACATGTGTTTGTGCTAGTTGATAGTTGATGTGTGAGAACCGTGGTTGACCATGATTAACAAGAGCAGTTGATGTGAGAACTGTGGTTGATTAACAAGAGCAGTTGATGTGTGAGAACTGTGGTTGATCATGATTAACAAGAGTTGACAAGGTAGATCATAATTGATGAGATTGATTGACGTTGAAGAGTGTGATTGAGGGTGGCCATGGTCAACCATTAATGTACCGATGTATTATTATTACATTAGTGTGGATATTGTTACATTAATGTTGACCATGGTTGACAATTGTTCATCTTATATTAATTTTACTATTAATTTAACAATATATCATTGTTACATCAATCTAATAATGTTACATTAATATTGTCATTGTTACACTTTTAAATTAATATTGATTATGGTTGACCATTGTTAACTATGGCTAAGAATGGTTCATGCTACATTTACATTAATATTAATGTTACATTAAATTTACAGAAATGGTTGTATTAATGGTTGAGGTGGGTAAACAGGGTTGGGCATGGTTCACAAGGTTGACCATAAGAGGGTTGATCATTGTTGGTCAAGGTGGATCGTGGGTGACTTCGGTAGACCGTGATTGACCAAGGATTAAGACATAATGTTATGGTTAACCTTGGCTTACCATTGTTGGCCATGGTTGACCATTGGTACATAGTCAATATTAATGTAAAATTAATGTAATATTATTGTTGACCATCGTTGACCATGGTTAACCATGCAATCTTACATTAACATTGATGTTAATGTTATATTAATACTAAAAAAATAATATTATTACTTTAATGTTTAATAACCTCAACTCTTAACTAAATAATTGTTCCTTCGAAATGAGGGGTACATGCACAATTGATTCATATCAATGTAAGCTTGATTGAACCAAAGAGCACATGGAACCTTGTATAGTGAGAACAAGGGGCGTGTACACAATCGGTTCATGTTGGCTTAAGCATGAATGAACCAAGGCGCGATGTGTTCCTTCATAGACAAAACAATGGGTTGTAGCATCTCGTGTAGCTGGAATGAGGGGGACGTAGACAATCAGTTCATTTCAGCTTAGGCTCGAACGAACCAAGGTGCGGGGTTTTTGGTTGTAACTTATGTGCATACAACACACTGAGTTATGCACAGTTGGGTGAGTTGAACGGTCAAATTAGGGATGGAATTTGATGGGAAAATTGCCCATAGGGTGATTTTCTTGTCAAATACAATTAACAAATTTGTAAAATCATTAATATTTTTTGTTGAAATTGTGAATACGGGTTGGGGAGGTGTGACAACCTTCAAATTTGATGGGTGGGTGTGTTTTTTTGCTTGTCAAATACAATTAACAAATTTGTAAAATCATCAATATTTTTTGTTGAAATTGTGAATACGAGTTGGGGAGGTGTGAAAACCTTCAAATTTGATGGGTGGGTGTGTTTTCAAATTCCAACACTAGGTGAAATCGGTGTGGTGGTGAGGACATGCACCACACACACACAACAAAAAGAGGGGTGTTAGTCAATGGAACAACTGCATGACAAGTTAGTTGAGGTCAGGATTAATTGAGTAGAGGCATGTAGGAAGGGTCGATTATGGGAGGAAAAGAGGCATGTCCCTTCACATGCCCCATCATTGCCACATATAAAAACACAACACTGGTGATAAGGAGGCAAGAAAGGATGTAAAATCACCAAATTGAGGAAGCATAGTGGACTTGTGCAACAAGGTCTTGCCAAAAAAAGTTGGGTTTTGGTTTTGGATGTGGCTGATCTCCAACCAGGGGTTGGAGGATCAATTCAGTTCAGATGGTGTTGGTTGCAGGTTGAACCAACAACTATAGAGCTAATTACACTTCTTTATATAATTGCACATCTCTTTTCTACCGAGGTATATAATGCACTTTTCCATACGAAGTTTCTTTTACTTTTAATTACTTTATTTTTCTCTAAAATTTGAATATTGAAATATTTCATTTATAGCTATGAGAGATAGCAAAACTAATAAAAAAATATACTCATTTTTATTTTTTATTAATGTGTATATTATTGGTTTTTTGAAAATATTTATTTTCATTTTAAAAAGATATAGATGTCAACTTGAAATTGAGCATAAAAGAAATTACACGTCTCCACCTCTTAATACAATAATATAAAACCATGAGGTGTAGCTCTGTTGATCTAGGTAGAGTTTCGTCCTCATTAGCTCTTGAGTTAAAATCTCATGAGAGAGGTTAAGAATGAAAGTTACTTTAGGGAATTAAACTATCTCACAAATCATCTAAATTCTACTTTTTCCATGCAATAAATAACCTGGCCTTAGCTTAAGCTGAGCGTATGTAAA
This sequence comes from Pinus taeda, assembly GCA_000404065.3. NCBI lineage: Eukaryota > Viridiplantae > Streptophyta > Pinopsida > Pinales > Pinaceae > Pinus > Pinus taeda. The sequence continues at coordinate 10,213 of APFE030053746.1, forward strand.
TATATATATATAATATATATTATAACCCTTTATTTTTATAATTCTAATCCATCCAAATCGCGGGTCGAATTAAATAGCTTTGTAACTATAATAAACATGTAGAAACATCCAAATGTGCACGTGTTGCTTTGGCCAAGTGGTTAAGGCGTGTGCCTGCTAAATACATGGGTTCTCACCGTGAGAGTTAAAATCTCTCAAGCAACGTTTCTGCTGCTGAAACGCAAGCTTTAATACTCTGTCGAAACTCTTTCAGGCGACTGAACTGCCTACGTCTTCAAACGTTCCCTCTGACACAAGGTTTTCAGATTCCAACCAAATAACTGATGTAAATACATGTTTTATATCCGTATCTGGATCCGGTTTATATCAGTTTCTGGATCTGGTCGTTAGAAGTTGGAACTTTCACATACAAATTTTATTCGAAATGTTTTTAAAACCATTATACAGTTCATTGTAAATTTTATTTTGAGTTCCCTGTATTAATCTAACTTGAAGTTCTTCCATCAATTAAAGATGGTAAGCCCAACCGAAAATACATGAGAAGTGCCTAAAAAAATGTGTAAGCTACTATAAATTGATAGGATGTAGGACTATTTCTAAGCCATTCGTAGAGTTGTGGTTACTTGTGTCCACCTATAATATGTTATAAGCAGTTTATGGGGAGAGTTGGGGTTGTTTGTGTTATTTATATTAAGTTATAAGTGATTTATGGGCAGAGTTGGGGTTGCTTGTGTGTATCTATGCTAGCTTATAAGTGGTTTATGGGTATTAGTTTTTATTTTCTATTGGTATTGTAAAGTTTGTGGCTTCCAATTTTTCTTCATATGTTTTTCTCTCTTTGTGCTCCCATTCTTCTTTCTTTTTCACTTTTTTCCTCCTATTTCCATGGACATCATTTTATCTAGTACAAGAGAGTGTTCCCCAATCATTTTTCCCAACATTATATCAATCCCTTCCTATTTTCATGTGCCCTCTTAAATAAGCCTGCACAACCCAACCTAACAAACTTCAAGGTGATGACCACACTCTTCCAAGGAATGCAACCCCTCAACTAAAAGGTGATCAACATCATGGCATATTCTTACAACTTTGAGAACAACACGTCATATGAAGAATGAAGGGATGAAGGGAATTAGTGCAAACTCTCTCCTATTCTCCAAAACACCAAGCATTTGTAGACCCAACAGGAATCCCATCTATTAATTAGGGCTAGGAACTAATGGTATAGGGCCTCTCCCTCTCCATAAGGTCTCTATCACTTGCATGAACAAGAAATATATGCAAACTCTATTAGAATTACAAAGGGAGGATAATGCTCCCGCTTTAAACTACCTCGGTAAAAAGAGGAGTGAGGTTATGCTTACAAGATTGATACTAAACCCATGTGATGGTTGTTTGATTAAGTCCATATATGTTGCAAAGATCTTGGTGGCTTCTTCCAAGCCCTTACCTTCCTAACAAACAAAAAAAATTGTCCTCTAACTCATGGATCTCCCTATAACTCTCTGTTCTAAGGTCTACAATATCTCATCCTCACTTTGGAATTGTTCCTTCCTATCAACAATGTGAACATCTTCATCCCTAGCAAGCTCAACACTTGTACAATTTTGTCATGTTGAAATTGGGTAAGACATCTGAACATTCAAGAAACTTAAGTGAATAAGAATTTTGTGAAAGGTCCCTTTTTTCTTTCAATTTCAACTTATTACTTGTTCCTTTCAAAAAACTTTCCTTCCTTATGCATATTAACAAAAGTTCTATTTCTTTATCCTTCTCCACTCACCTTCTCTTCTTACTACTTTTCTTGTATGCTTAGTTGTTTTATGTGATTGTTGTTGCACTTGTTTGTGCAATTCATGCATATGCCTAATAGATGCCTTTACTTGTGTATATTTGTTATCTTCTTATTAAATATGTATTCTCTTCATTAAGAAATTACGTAAATGTACAAAAAATGAAGATTACAAAGAGACAAAGGACACAATAAATTAGTCTCCAAGCTAGAGCAAAACCCCACAAGGGGGAAAACCTAAGAAATCTTCTTCTTATAGAATCAGATCAAAGTGAGATATCCAAGATCCAAAAACCAAGACCAAGGCTACCACAATGGTCCTAAGTAAGCCCTCCTCTAAGTCACCTCCAAACAAGTCAAAGTCAACGTTGGTCAATTATATGAAATTTTAGTCAAATCACAGAATTTTTGGACCTACAAATGTAAAAACCTCAAAAACCACAAGAATTTCGCACATGTGAGCAGAATTAGGGCATAAACAATTCATTTTCTCTCTCCTTTGACTTCGTTCTCACTGTCCTTTGGATTTTGTTGATTTTCTTCTTCTTCTTTCCACATAAATTGATGTGAAATATGAGGTCGAACTACCTTGTATTTATAACTGTCTAGGAGGTCAAATAGCTTCCTCTTTAGGCCAACTCGACCAAGGAGGTCCAACTTGGTCTTGTGATGACATTTTTGACTCCTTGACTGATATGAAAATGGGGCACTAAAGGCTTCTTGTCAAGCTTACAAGAACCTCTCCCACTTCCAAAGCTTAAATATTCCCAAGATATTATGATTAACCAATTGCAGAATTAATAATGCTTGAAATAGGTGTATGCTTGTGTTTATTTTTAACTATTCAGTGCTTTAACTTTGTTGTTTATGCTGATATGTAAATACGTGTGGCAGTAAATAATGCAGCAATAAAACAAACACATAGAACAACAATATAATATGGAGTTCACCCAAAACTCTTGGGCAACGTCTCCTTGAGCTCTAGTCAACTCGACTAGGCTCTCTGGGATTATGGAAAAGTCCTTTTACAAGCTCCATGCTCAACTCCACTGGTTTACACATAACACAATGGGCTTAGAACACCATCTTATCCCTGGATCTGAAGCTCTAGGCTTTCTGGCTCTGGCTCTTAGCTCTTGGCTATGGCTCGTGGCTCTGACTCTCGCTCTGGCTTCGGCTCTTCAGCTCTGGCTTCTCTGAGCTCTCTCTCTCGACCTCTGCGTGCCTCTATAATTCGCTTGACCTCCAAGCGACCCTTCGGTAACCTTCCAGCGACCCTTTTCAACAACTTTCAGCTCTCTAGTTTTTCTCTCGACCTCCAAGCGACTCCAACAACTCCCTCAGCTGCCTATGCTTCCCACTCTGCTCCTCAATCGTACTCTCTGGCTTCTTTGAGGCATTCTTCCGGTTCTGTGGCTTCCTTTTTGTTTCTCTGTGCATAATCATTCCTCTATGGCTTTGCGGCTTCTTTTTCTCCTTGTCTCTTTGACTGGCCATCTGGCTCTGTGGCTCTCTTTGCATTACAAATGCATCATTGTCTATAAAACGCCCACTTGCAACGTGGCACAATGATCAGGGGCAGTTACAAAGGAATCGGGCCCTTTCTTTAGGGGAAATCCAAAAAATGGAACAAAATTCCAATACACAGAGTTTTACTAAAAATACATTATCAGGTGCAAAATCTCGAACTTCAAATAATATAGGATCGTGCTTAAAATCCCTATCATGTCCACCCTTTTATGGCTATCGCAAGCCCACCATTGATTTGCATGATCTTCGATCCAACGACTGACAACCATTTCAGGTGGTTTATGTGTGTAGAGATTACCCGCCCAAAAAGGTGGTTTTCTCTGTCTTGCGCCATGGTATGTGTCGGCCAGTGTATGGGATCGGGCGGAGCCCGTCCAATACCACTTACCGCCTGAGGCCTACTCGAAATCCTGCTTACCATGGAACTCCTTTGTATTTCGGTTTTATAATGGAAATGCACTAATACACAGAAAATCCGAAAAAACTTGGATTTCAAATTTTATGCAATCGGGCTTATAATTACCATCGGGTCCCACCCTCATCAGCTTATTGCAAGTCGCGTGCCCAATGGCACTTTGTATCGGGGATCACCGATCACCCGATCGCCGATATTGGTTTATTGCTATCGACATATCGCAATTGCAATGGCCCCGGGGGTTCCTTCCTTTGGCCGTGTCGACCGCCGAATGCCGATATCGCACCTCACGTATCGCATCGATGGTGGTCTATGTCCCTGCTCCTCCGATCGCTGATATCACAATTGCTAATCGCATGTCGCCTTGTCTGGGGTCCCGATATCGGACGAAGGCCTACCTCTGATGCGATAAGTCAGAAGTCGCAATTAGGGTTCCTTCCACCTGGCCTTAAGTCCACCCCTCTGCACATTTGTGATGCGATTTCCTTAAGGACCCTTTTAGGCCATTTTAAGAAGAAATGCCTCCTTTTTCAAAGGACAAAGGCAACCTTCTTTCTGCGATAACTTCTTCAAGTGAAGTCCATTTTATCCCATTCAAGTTGCAGTAGATTCAAAATGAAAATATCTACATAATGGGACTATTTCCAAGAGCATCCTTGGACTTTCATTTTCCTTTGTGAGGAACACTTTAGACTTAGAAGTCTATCTTAGATCCATTTTGGATCACACCTTCCCACAAAAAGAACTTTTAGTCTCCACAAGACTGACATACTAATCTGAACAGTAAATGAGAGTAACAACACCCTCTTCTTTCAACCTCCATACACTTGCCTTGCATAGTGCCTTTGAACCAAAGCCTTTGACCGCTCTCCTTCTTGGATGTGTTGGTCCTCTTAGGAAGAACTGTTTTCCTCCTTGACTTCACGCAGAACTCCTGCTGAGATGGTCACAAAAGGTAGTTTGAACTTCTCTTCCTTGATCATTGATCCAAGGTGGCTCAAACCAATGTGAGGTTACATCTGCTTCACAAAATTTTTATTGGTACATGTTTGACAAGCTGTCAGCAACAACTGTTAACAACAACATAAATACAGACAACAACTGGATGACCTAAACTCCTGCTTCAAGAAAAGAAACAGATCTCACATCTTGTGAACACCTCCATGTCTTACATCTGCATACAAATGATGGACTAGATAACAAGCCCACAAAACATGCCTTTAAAACAATGACCCTTCAAGTCAAGCATGTAGAAAAGGACCTTTAGGACTCTTTTTCAAAAGATGAACCACTTCATCATCATCTCCATCTTGGAGACCAAGTTAACTTTTCCCAAGTCAACATTACATGCATGTTACAAAAAAGCAATCAACCCTTCAAGTTAATTACACATACATGTGTAAATACAAGGAAATCATCAACATCCCTATGTTCATGCATATCATTCTCATGCATGCATTTCATCCTTCAACTTTTGCTTAAGCACACTGTACTTTCGAAGCTGAAATGAAATATAATGTTGCAGCAATAAAGTGAGTCTCCTACTCAACTTTTTCCATTCACCTTCTTAGCAAAATCATGCAACTTGCATTCCATTATCAAAGAAATGCAAATAGATGCATCAATAAACATGCAATCTTAATTGGATAAGAACTCTAACCATTTCTTACCAATCCATTTCAAAGGTCTTTCCTTTATCTGCACATCAGCATCAACATGTGAATCATCCTGAAATACATCATCCATGGAAACTTCCTTTCCATTTCTGCTATTTTCTCTTTCCACCTTCTTCAACTTTCGTGGGAGCATTGTTGGATACCAAGTCCAACATCTTTTAGAAAGATGCCCTTGCTTATGGCAGTAAGCACAACACATGTGCATCCTCTTGACAACATTATTTGCCTTGTCCAATGGACCTTTGGCTTCTTGCTTCCTTTCCTTCAAAAGTTTCCTGCATGTGGCTATCCTCTTCCAACATCTAGAAACATTATGGTTATCCAAACCACAAAAGGAACATGCAATTATTTTCCAATGCTTATATGGAAATTTATCATGCTGAACATAATCAAAAGGAAAATGTTTAGAACCAAATTTATACCTTTCTCTTTCACCTTTATTGCCTTCATGAGGAGGTGAATCAAATGAAGAAGTGGCTCCCTTTGGAACACCATCAATCTCTTCAAGGCTGTTAGAGTTTCCACAACTCTCTGGTTCAAGTGTGTGCTTCTGAACACTTGCATCCTGCAAATGATGTTTCAAGCTATTGCATTCCTCCTGAATATAATATTCACACTCTTGAGGTAGAAGACCTGCAATGCAACTCCTTCTTGGAGCTGTTTCAATGACCTTCATGGCAGCTTTGGAATTTTCTCCATAAGATTGTCCATAGCCAAGACCCAAATACTTAGGCCTTTCCTCAACTATTATTGGCTCAACAATACCTTGTGCATGTTTTCCCAAGCCCTTTCCTTCATAGCCCTTCTTGGACATTAGCTTGGAACCTATGCCTCTGGTATGCTTTTCAAAAGAACCAATACAAGCGTTCTTAGAAGAATTTGAAGACAAACAAGAATTGTTTACCTCTTCTTCAAGTTGATACTTGACTTAGGCTTCTTTGGCAACAAATATCTGTGTCTCCAACTCATGCATCCTTTTCAAGTTCATATTTGCAATATGAATTTGCCTCTCCATTTCCTGAAATTTGTCAGAAAGCAACTGCTTCTCTTCCTCCACGGAATTCAATTGCTCTCTAAGTATGCTGCTCTTCCTACCATCCTCATACATTTCTCTCACCATATACATCATGGTGAACAAGTCTTGCTTCTTGTCTTCATCAAATAATCTTGTGAAGAAAGAAGAATTTGAGGACTCACTTGTAGAAGTTGTCATTATGCCAATGAAAAAAAGAACTTCAAACAAGATTAATAAATATCTTATTCAACAACCTTTTGCAACAAACCTCTTGTGCTTCAAGGATTGCCTTGAGGTCCTTTGGGATAAGAAGAATGTCTTTAGCCCTTCTTCCATGTTGTCCTCTCCTGGACTAAGCTATCAATAGCTTTCCCTTCACCTCTGCAAACTCAAACAATAGTCAGTCTGCAAACAAGCATACAATCAACCTCTGATTGTTTAAACACCTTTCACACAAGCAATCTTTGCTCTGTCAATCAAGCCTTTTGATCTGATACCACTTGCTTTGGTATAATCAACTTCGATATCACCTTCCTGAAGGTGAGGTTAATTAATCTCATGCTCTGATACCACCTGATCTGAAAATGGGGCACTAAAGGCTTCTTGTCAAGCTTACAAGAACCTCTCCCACTTCCAAAGCTTAAATATTCCCAAGATATTATGACTAACCAATTGTGGAATTAATAATGCTTGAAATATGTGTATGCTTGTGTTTATTGTTAGCTGTTTAGCGCTTTAAATTTGGTTGTTTATGCTGATATGTAAATACGTGTGGCAATAAATAATGCAGCAATAAAACAAACACACAGAACAACAATATAATATGGAGTTCACCCAAAACTCTCGGGCTACGTCTCCTTGAGCTCTAGTCAACTCGACTAGGCTCTCTAGGATTATGGCAAAGTCCTTTTACAAGCTCTGCGCTCAATTCCACTGGTTTACACAGAACACAATGGGCTTAGAACACCATCTTATCCCTGGCTCTGAAGCTCTCTGGCGTTTTGGCTTTGGCTTTGGCTCTGGCTCTCGACTCTGGCTTTGGCTTTAGCTCTGGCTCTGGCTCGTGGCTTTAGCTCTGGATTCTCTGAGCTCTCTCTCTCGGCCTTTGCGTGCCTCTGTAATTCGCTTGACCTCCAAGCGACTGTTTGGCAACCTTCCAACGACCCTTTTTAGCAACTTTCAGCTCTCTGGTTTTTCGCTCAACCTCCAAGCGACTCCAACAACTCCCTCAGTTGCCTACGCTTCCCACTCTACTCCTCAATCGTGTTCTTTGGATTCTTTGAGGCTTTCTTCCAGCTCTACGACTTCCTGTTCATTTCTTTGCGCGTAATCATTCCTCTGCGGCTTCTTTTGCTCCTTGTTTCTTCGACTGTTCGTCTGGCTCTGTGGCTCTCTTTGCGTTACAAACACATCATTGTCTATAAAATGCCCACTTGCAGCATGGGACAATGATCAAGGGCAGTTACAAAGGAATCAGGCCCTTTCTTCAAGGGAAAACCCGAAAATGGAGCAAAATTACAATACACAGAGTTTTGTAGAATTGAGACTTCTGTGATTTGTCATAGTTATAAGAAGAGCTTCAGCGTAAATCACATAAGAAAGACCTTTGTTGACTAGTGTGGTTCATCGTCAGGACGAGTTGAAGAAACAGATCAAGCCTAGCAGGTTAAATAGACTGAGCAGAGACTCCAACGGCTATATAATGACTATTTTTAGCTGTTATATAGCCGTTGGAGTCTCTTCTCAGTCTATTTAACCTATTAGGCTTGATCTGTTTCTTCAACTCGTCCTGACGATGAACCACACTAGTTGGTTCGAAACGCGTCGACAAAGGTCTTTCTTATGTGATTTACGCTGAAGCTCTTCTTATAACACAGAGTTTTACCGAAAATACACTATCGGGCGCAAAATCTCGAACTTCAAATAATATTGGATCACGCTTAAAATCCCTATCATGTCCACCCTTTTATGGCTATCACAAGCCCATCGTTGATCTGCGTGATCTCCGATCCAATGGCTGATAGCCATTCCGGCTGGTTTATGTGCGTAGAGATTACCTGCCCGAAAAGGTGGTTTTCTCTCTCCTGCGCCATGCCACATGTCGGCCAATGTATGGGATCGGGCGGAGCCCATCCAATACCACTTACCGCCTGAGACCCGCCCGAAATCCCGCTTACCAGTAAACTCCTTTGTATTTCAGTTTTATAACGGAAATGTGCTAATACATAGAAAATACGAAAAACTCGGATTTCAAATTTTATTCAATTGGGCTTATAATTCCCATCAGGTTCGGCCCTTATCAGCTTATCGCAAGTTGTGTGCCCAACGACCCTCTATATTGAGGATCATCGATCACCTGATCACCGATCACTGAGATCCGCATATCACTATCGGCATATCGCATTTGCAACAGCCCCCGGGGTTCCTTCCTTTGGCCGTGCTGACCGCCGATCTATTGATCGCCGATATCGCATCGGCGGTGGTCTGTCCCTGCTCCTCCGATCGCCAATATCACAATCGCTAATCGCATGTCGCCTTCTCTGGGGTCCCGATATCGGGCGAAGGCCTACCTCTGATACGATAAGTCGAAAGTCACAATCGGGGTTCCTTCTGCCTAGCCTTAAGTCCACCCCTTTGCACATTTGCGATGTCATTTCCTTAAGGATCCTTTTAGGCCATTTTTAGAAGAAATGCCTCCTTTTTCAAAGGACAAAGGCAACCTTCTTTCTACGATAACTTCTTCATCCAAAGTCCATTTTAGCCCATTCAAGTTGCAGTAGATTCAGAATGAAAAGATGTACGCAATGAGACTATTTCCAAGAGCATCCATGGACTTTCATTTTCCTCTGTGAGGAACACTTAAGACTTAGAAGTCTATCTTAGATCCATTTTGGATCATTGACTCAAAACAAAAATAATTTTCTTTTTATTACAAGAAGTCCAAATGGGACTTTGACTCAATTACAATTATTTGACTCGTAATAAATTTTCTTTTGACTCAATTGACCTTATAAGCATGATGAACATGCTTTGACTAAAGATAAAATAATAATAATGAATACAAAAAATGAATATAAGAAATACATTAATAGTACATTTGAATCACATTATGAAGACTGATCTAGTTACATTTCCAACGCTCCCTCTTAACTGGTGAGGTATTCATAATGACACATCATGTTACTCTAAAGTTGAAATATTCTGATAAGAAGGGATTCATATTGATAAGCATCATCATAACAAACATTGTCAAAAAATAACAAGGCCTTAATTAAATAGCTCTATCTCTCCACTAGATCAGAGCACAATGTTGGGAGGCATCAATTTGGACATCACCACCTCTCCAGGAACATACCCCCTCTGGATGTTCACCAGGTATGTCCTCATAGGACTATTCTTATCTTGGATACACATCCTAAAAAAAAATCAATCCTTGGGATTATTCTTATCTTGGATATAAATCCTTAAAGAATATCGGTCCCAAATGCTTATCCAATCCACCATTTTCCTCACCAGTTCCTTCACTAGGATTACAACTATTAGTCCTAGCCATAGTGCATGACAAATGGAGAATACAGTGTCCATTGTCACTCCCTTTCAACAAGGGAGGAGATCCTCACTCCCTCTCAAAAAGGGAGAAATAACCACAAGCCTAAGCTTGTCTAAAAAATACTCATAAATGCATTGGCTACCTGCTTCATCAATGGAGACATATGTTTGTTTCATGACTTCTTCCTGCATCGTGCTACAAATCATAGAGCACTTTGACCATCTTGATTTTTTGACAAATTTCCTGCAACAAGTAGTTCATCAAACTCCTTACAAAGCCAAACTTTCTTCATAACTGATTTCACATATTTTTTCTTTGTATAGAATTTTGCTTCACAATCTTTCAAGAAATCATATAAGCAACCAATGATCAATGGTATCTCTATTTTCATTAGTATTATCAACCAATCAGCTACCGGTACAATATCAGAGTTCTTCAATTTCTTGCTAAGGGTGTTGTCATTGATTTATCATCTTGTCCCTTTTTTATCATAAGCTATAGTGTTCATACTTCTGCTATATATATTATTCCAAGAATCCATACCATATCTCAAACATTATTGATATTGTTCCTAATTATTAGAGTTTCCAAAACAATCTATATATAATCTCAAGTCAAGTTGTAGGATTCTTCATGTCAATTCCCGCTGTTGAATCATTACTTCCTTTACACTTCCTAGCTTCACATTCTTTCAAGAAGTTATATTCAATGTTAGTGTCAAAAAAGAAGATATGTTCTACTATTAGACCAACGCAAACGATGTTTTTCATATGTCAAGCAAACATCCAGGAGAGTCTTAATTTGACTTTCATTTTCAACTTTCTGACCAAGATATATCATGCCTTTGCTTCCAAGTATATTTATAATGCGTCATGTTCTTCCTTAAAATTCCTTTGAAGATATGAGTTCTTTTGAGATAGTTGATTACAAGATGTTTATGAAAACTTCTTCCATGGTAATTTTACTAATTCCTTCCAAGCTGCCATCAAATTGCTTTTTAATCTTCTTTGAATATGATGTTCATGAATTGTAAGATGATGAGATTTCTTTATGATGAGAGGTACTTAATTTATGTTGCTTCTTGACTGCCTTCAATGCATAATGATAAGTTGCATGTTCTTGTAGAGTAGAATTATGTTATGTTCCTTTGATTCTTCCATTCAAATGCTAAACTTTGGTAGTATCAGTGGGTTGGTGCTTGAAACAAAATATCATGTTGGGGAGGCTTCTATAATGCTGCATAATGACCTTTACTCTGTTATTGATCTACTTATATTGCAAATCTCATAGTCCTTGCTTGCTAAATGTCTATTTCAAAATCTTCAGGATGAAATTAACATTCTTAAATGTTATGGTGACTATAGAATACTTGTCACTGTGGAACAATATGTAGACAATTTTTAATGACCCAAACTCTTCTAAACTTTATGCTTCCTTCATGACTTAAAAATTATGAATTTCAAGAGAAACTTCCATCCTTTTCATGTAACTTGATTCGTAACTTGCCGTGGATATTCCACTGGACAGTTCGTCATAATAGATCTGACAATATTATATTAAAAAACCAAAATTCTACACTATTATAGTTTTATTTAATTTCTAAATCTGTAGATTTTACTGTAATCAATGCATGCATGCGAATGCAAATTATGCAGTAAAAGTAGATAATGAAAAAATAAGCTCATACACACATATAATACACAAAATATGCTCTAGAAAACCCTTTCGGGAGAAAACCTAGCTGGAAGGTGAGGTCGCTTCACTCTCTTTCTTTGTCTGGAATATATGGTTGTGGGTACAAAGAAGTAATGCTTGTGGACCGTGGGTTGCTAAAGTGCACATATTCTCTCTATGTGCTCTACCTTCTATCTCTCCTAGATATCTTTGGTCAACTATGGAATAAAATGCTCTCAAAAGAATGGAATTCCTCTTCCTCCTAGTGGCCTGGTTATAACAAAGCCCGATAGCTTACTAGTGGTTAACGTTTACTACATAAACTCTTAACTAGAGTAAAAAAATAGACTCTTCTAGAGTATTTTACATAAAAAAACACGTGTATGGCCCCTTTTCCATGAATAATGTGGGCTGACACGACATCCTCCCAAATTATAGGTGTGAAAACATGAAGGTCAATTTCTGAGTGGCATAACTTTTGCATATTGACCCCGATTGATGTACTTCTTACGCCGTTGAAAATATTTATGTGTGTAGAATATCATGGAAAGGTGTTGCATTCAAGAAAGAAAGTTTTACCCCCAAAAAACATCTTTTGATGCCTCCAAACTCTCCTGGAATGTTTTAGATCTCGTTTCTCCAAACTGGGTCCCGCTAGTAAAATTGGACTCATGAGTTGATTCCTCCACTTTTTCCACTCTGAATGCGTTGAGATGGATGACACAATATAATGATCCAATCTGGATCACACCTCTCTAATTTGGGAGAATTTTTTCCCAAAATATTTTACTGAATGAATTAAGGAAAATTTTCCTTCTCCTTTTCTTAGGTGTACCATTTAGCTTTGCCTGGAAGTTGTCCTTTAACCCAATTTTCCAAAGGTCATGTTGCCCTTGTCTTATAGTTTTGGACCTCTTCTGAAAGACTATATATTTTTTCAACTCTGCCTAAGCATCTAGTGCCAAATCCTCCACAGAAGGTAGGACTTGTTCCTCTTCCCGATCTAGCATAGGAGGCTCATAGAGTTTCAAATTCTCTACATTCACAACTAGGTGAATATGCATGTATGGTGGTATACTGAGTCGACAAGAATTATCACCCACCTTTTCAAGTATAAGGGACCATACCTTAGATCCTTGATTTTCTTATCAGGTCCCTGCAACCTCTCTTTGTTCAACTATAGCCATACCCTCTCTCCCACCTTGAACGATTTCTCTTTTTTGTGTTGATCATGCTTGGCCTTATACTTCTCTTGCGACTTTTGCAATGTGTCTTGTACCTGTTGATGGATCTACCTGATCTTCTCTATAATTTTTTCATCCCTCAAAGCATCTCCAATAATATCTTCCCTCGCTCCTCCTTGTTCCCCATATGTAATATCCAAAGGTGAAGGGGGCAAATATCCAAAACAAGTCTCAAATGGGGACTTTCTTGTAGAAGTGTGGACTGCTTTGTTGTAAGAATGTTGTATATAAACCAATTTTTCATTCCAGGTCTTTAGATGCTTCTAGTTGTATCCGTTTAAAAGTTGCGCCAAAGTCTTATTGAATACTTTTGTCTGTCCATCTGTCTGTGGATGGAATGTTGTAGATCTCTTCAATTTCGTGTCCATATTCTCCCACAATGTAGTCCATAATGCACTGAGAAATCTTGTATCCCTGTCTTAAATGATGCTCCTTGGTATCCCAAAATGCACCCAAACTTGTCCAAAGAACAAGTTTGTTGCTTCTTGTTCACTGATGGTATTTTTACAGAGCATCAGAACACACATCTTGCTGAACCTATCAACTACCATGAATAAGTAGTCATGTCCCTTCCATTTTGTCGGTAAACCTCCCATAAAGTTCATGGAAATGCTTTCCCAAGGACAAGTAGGTACATGTAAGGGATGATATAAACCCTATTTCCTATTGCTAAGCTTGCTGGTACAAAAAAGTATGCATCCTCTTATGAACCTGACTACCTACTCTTGCATCTTGGGCCAATACACCTACCTCTGCAAGTTAGCCACTATCTTCCCTACACCAAAATGCCCTACAACCTTGGAGGTTTGAGCCTCTCTAATCAGATGTAATCGCTCACCTTTAGGAACACATAACTTATCCAACTTGTAGACTAACCCATCTTAGAGATGGTAGTCAACAGTGTTGTCACCATTGTGCACATGATTCTGACTCTGCAATTGTTGATACACCTCCTTGAAGTTCTCATCCTTTGAACATGCCTCTTTGTATGTATGATGGGTGAATGGATCCATGTACATAAGAGTATCAAAAGTTGTAATATTTAATGTGGGTGTCCTTGAAAGCATGTTAGCCAACTTGTTTATGTTGCCCTTCTTATACTTGATCACCAAATGAAACTGCTGTAAAAACCCCAACCACTTGTAATTCTTGGTTATATGTAGCTTACTCTGGGCCTACAAGTACTATACTGGCTGGTGATATGTGTGGATTATTTTCTCCTTTCCCATCAGATAGTGCTTCCACTTTTTTACAGCTTACACCATGAAATAGAGCTCCTTGTCGTAGGTAGGGTAGTTAAAGACTGCCCCATTAAATACTTCAAAATGGTAGCATATAAGCCTTCCTCCCTGCAGAATACAACTCCTATAGCATACCCACTCGCATATTTCTACACTTCAAAGGGTCGTTGCAAGTTTGGTAATGCCATAAATCGTGCTTGTATGATTATCTTCTTTAACTCCTCGAAAGCCCTTTGCTGAGCTTTCCCCAGTGGAAACTCTTACCACTCACTGTTATGGTGTGTGTTAGTGTTAGTTATTTTTGCCTATCACCAATGATCAAATATTCCCTTACAATGTTTTTTTAGGGGTCTCAAGTCAAATTTTATCATTTCACTAGGTTTTCAAAATAAGATTTGGTCATTGGCTAGTGTTCTAGGTCTATTGTTGCTCCTTCAAAATTTTCATGTTTCAGTCATTGCCATCACTCAGTTGGATGCACCATCACTGAAAAATCATCATCATCATCCCATTCATATCACCCTGGTCTTCATTCAGCTTAGTGTCACCATTAGGTCATTAGGGTTAGATTCATCAAGACTGTCATGCCATTCATAAAACTGGGAAATGAAGGAGTAGTGATAGGGTTTGATCAAAAGGTTCTGTTATAGAATGTAATTCATTTCAAAGTGATGTCATAAGTTATGTTCTAAAGCTGCATGTAAAAGTTCCAAGTTACATAGTTTTATCAAAAGCAAAATGAAAATGTATTATGGGCCACCCTACCATTATAAATTTGAGTTCTACAACCTATAAAGACTACTTCTCTCTTATATTCATTGCCAAAGAAGCTCTTATCCACCAAAATACATTTCCTCAGCGTTTTCAGAGGCAAAAACACTCCCAAAGGCCATCTGAACTGTTTCGCTGCGTTTTATCAATGTTTCACTGTGTTTTATCATCATTTGTCGCACTTTCCAAATTTCGTTGCGTTTTGCAAAGACTTCGCTGCATTTTGTTTGTTCCAGACCTAACACCAGTTCTAAAATGTTTTCTTCAGCAATTCAAGTGTTTATCAGCTTCCTACAAGTAAGTTAAACATTCTTCATCTCTCCATAAGCTTGTTTCCTTTATTTTCAAGTTGAAAACCTATTTTGCTCCCTTCGTTGCATTTTCTCTGTTTCATAGGTTTGACTATGTTTTGATTCCCTAGACCAGACCCTTCACTCATTTCCCACCATTCAACCTCATAAAGGTCCCTAACACCCCTGCTCACCTCCATAAAATTTCCTACCCATTTTCCCCTTCCCTAAACACTCCATCCCATCTCATTATTCAAATCCCCTGTTTTCCCAATTAGGGTGTCACTTGCTCACAATCAAAATGGAGGAGGAGAAGAAATCATGTAACAAAGGAGGCCAAATATTGAGATATGAACCATTAAACACTGAGGAGCTGATCTCTTTCCCACTGTCTAAGCAATGCTTTGAGAATGCAGAGTGTTTAGGGTTTTTTGAGCTAGTTTAAAGGGTCAAATATCATGCCAAATTGACTAGTTTGTTTGCCACTCATTTGAGCAGGGATAAGGTCACTATTGCAGGTGTTACTTTCATTATTTTAGCTGAAATCATAGCAGTAGCCACATGGATACCCAAAAATGGAGAAAAATGGTTTAAGAATCAGGACTTAGACCTGCAAAACTATCAACTTTTCATCAAAGGCCACTACAAACATACTATTAAGAAGGATTTTCCTTTTTCACAACTCCTTGACAAATTTGCTCCATTGATGAAGGTTATAATGAAATACTTTACATGTGAAGGTAGATTCTCAAGATTGTACAAATACCATGTTAGATTTCTCATGCATTTCATAGGGGTAAAGCCACAAAACTTAGCCTACTACCTTTATAAAAGTTTGGCTAAGATGGCAGATAAGGTGCAGCATAGACAGAGTGACCATGAAAAGAACCTTTTCCACCATGCCCTCGTCAAGGTTATTGTATCACATCAACTGACTCAGAAGAATATCACTTGGGAAACTTTCATTCAGTGAGATGTTCTATTGTCTTCTATTAGTTAATCTGCAAGCCCTAATACATCATCAGCACCACCTAAGCATGTGAAAGGTAGCTCATCTAGCAGACCTACAGTTGAGAGGATACCAAGGCCTAAAGTAACTCAGACATATCACAAAGGAAGGAGGATTATGTTTACTCCACATCTTGTGGAAGGGGCCAAGCTTACATCAACAGCATCAACAAAGCAGGGATCACAATCACAACTTGAGGAAACATTTCATCTTGACACTGACATGGTTGATTTGAAGGCTAATGAGGAGAATAAGGCAATGAAGCAGGTCATCATGGAGAAAGATGTTGAGATAGAAAGGATCAAGGACAATTTATCAAAGGCAAACTTCATGATTTCATTCTTAGAGTAGGAGAATCAACAATTGAAGGTAAAACAACTTCTTTTGGAAAAGCATGAGGTTTATATTGGCAAAGAGGATATAAAGGGAAAGGAAGTGATGGATGTAGAGGTTTCAGATGAACATCAAGAACAAGTATCAAGGAAAAGGCCAAAGACTAGAGGCCTCAAAAGAGCACTTTAACAACAAAGAGAGCAGATGACTTTTGCTGACCTAATTGCAGCAAAGATCAATGAAGATAGAGAATTCTGGCTTGACAAGGTGAATTTTCAATTGTAGAAGCTTCTCAAGAGGGCTAACAAAGACAATTGGTTGCAGAAACACATGGTTGCCCATTATTACACAAGAAACCAAATTGCTAGGGTTAAGGTTAAGCAGTTAAAGAAGAAACTCAATGAAACCCTAATCAAGAAAAAAGGGAAGGTAAAGTTATATTTGCTTGTAGCACTTGATGACCTCACATACCAATTTTAAAGAGTTTTGGAGGAATTTTGGTTTTTTGAGAATTTTTACATATTTTAGCACAGTCATGGAGAAGAAGATGTAGTGTGCTCTACGTTGCGATTTTGTTGGAGAACTCCAAATCACCTATTGCTTACATTTTTGGATTTGTCATGGTTCATACATCATTTTTTACCTGAGGGGAACATACTTTCATCAATATTTGACAGGTGAAAATGTCCAAAAACCATAAAAAAAACCACCTTTTTGCCACCCTGTTGAAGGCCATGTTGCGTTTTCCAGAGTACCCGTGGGAGAATGCAGTTTTGAGGAGCTAGGAGCAACCTTTTTTAGCTCCTGAAGAGTCCATATTGTAGCAGACATCCTTATATTTCCAATGAGCCATCAAGATAAGAATTTGGACTTCAAGAAGGCCTTCAAAAACCAGTTTTTCCAAGTTCGTTGTGTTTTCTCATAAATTCGCTACGTTTTTGCGTGTGGCAGTTTTTCTCCAATTTGGTCAGTTGGATTCAAATTTCTACGATGTAATTGATTAATCCTAATGTAAATCTGATTTAATAGTGAGTATTAGTCTTGTTAAAGTTGTTTTTATGTAAATTTAGCCTAATTTATGAGAGTTGTTGGAGTCAAAGTTAGTTGGAGAAGTTGTTTTAACCTCTCTAGTCTTTAGGGTTTTGGTTGGAACACCTCATGGAACATTTCCTAGACTCATGGATTCGACTCCTGAGAGCAGGGAGATGTTGTTTTGGTCTTTAAGTATCATTTTCTCAGTCATATAACAAGTTGGACATCAGAGGAGAGAACTATTGTAGCTTGTACTTGGACATTTTCTGGAAATCAAAGGATACAATTTGTAGCTATTATCTAGGACTTCATTAGCAGTAAGTTTGTGATGTTGTTTTTTTCTCTGTTATATATTTATATGAAAGATATTCATCTTCTCTTTCCATTCATCAGTTCTTCAGTGGTTTTCCTTAAATTTTATAAACATAATTCTTTTGCATAAAGCTCTATTTTTATGGGAATATCATTATGTACTAATTTCCTTCATGTTTAATGAATTCATATGCTCATGCTCATTAAGACCCTTTTGCATCTTCCAAACACTACACTACATAGACAAACCCTAAATCCATCACAGAATTATTGTACCTTTCTCCTCCATATCTTTGTTGTTGTAACCCTTTGATCCTTTGACTTAGCTACCTGGTTTTTCTCCCTTATCCAACATCAAACCCTAAAAAATTTCAAACGCTATCTGAGCCTAGTATACTTA
The DNA here is from genome assembly GCA_000404065.3 of Pinus taeda. Taxonomy (NCBI): domain Eukaryota; kingdom Viridiplantae; phylum Streptophyta; class Pinopsida; order Pinales; family Pinaceae; genus Pinus; species Pinus taeda. The sequence continues at coordinate 28,497 of APFE030053746.1, forward strand.
GCCTAAAATATATTCCTTGTATAGTCAATTCATTGGCTGTGATCATAGAGATATCCCTCTCTGGTTTGGTAGGGCTAGCTACCGAACTAAAAACTTGGTTTGTGGTTACCTTCGTCGATCTCCTCTCATCCTGGGACATTGTGGAGGATAACAGTGTGGAGCAATGTTGCTACCACTGAAAATGAGGCTACGAATTTCCTCAAGTATTGTGATGCCCCATTGAAACTCTTGACCTCAGAAACATTAGTAGGCACTGACCATTTCATGATGGCCTCTATCTTGGAAGGATCTATCTTCAGTTCTCTTCCACCGATCATATACCCCTAATACACCAAATATTGTTTTGAAAACTCGCACTTCTTGAGATTTACTAGCAATTGGTGCTTCTTCAATGTTTCCAACACCCGCGTCAAATGTGAAATATGCACATCCTATGTATCATTATATAAAAGTATATAATCCAAATAGACAATAACAAATGAATCTATAAAAGGGCCCAATACATCATTCATTAATCTCATAAATATAGCTGGTTCATTACATAGGCCAAATGGCATTACCAACCACTCATACAATCCTTGCCTAGTTTTGAAGGTGGTATTCCATGTATCTTCTTCTTTGACTCGAACTTGGTGATATCCAGACTTCAAGTCTAGCTTGGTGAAGTGCTTTACTTGTTGCAACTGATCTAACATATCATCTATCCTAGGCAGGGGGTATATATTCTTGAGCATGATTTTGTTCAATGCCCTATAATCTATACAAATCTGCCAAATCCCATCCTTCTTTGGCACAATGATGATGGGTGACCCACATGGTGATGTACTCGGTCAAATGACACCCTATTCCAACAATTGTTGCAACTGTTTCTTCACCTCACTTGCTTCAATAATAGAATGCCTGTACAACCCAATATTTGGTAATGGGGAGCTTGGAAACAATTGGATCTCGTGCTCCACTTCTCTCTTAGGTGTTAAACATTAAGGTTCTCAGAACACATCCCTGTATGCCTGTAAAAACTCCTCCAATTATTGTTTTTGTTCCTTAGTAGACCCCTCTAGGGACGCCTTGCCTCTTATTGACTCCTCTCCAGACTAACATTCTCTTAAAAACAATAAAACATACTTCTTGCTATAACTGATCATTTTGTTGGCTTCGTTGGCAATTACTAGTGAAACTTTAGACTTTCCTCTGTGTGTGTTGATGATGAATGATTTTCCTTCCTTGATGAGCTGATACTAGTTGGCTCTCTTCATGAATATTTCATCACGCATGTACATGTATGGACTCCCAAACATGGCTCCACATACCTCAAGAGGAACCACATCTAGATCTACTTCATCAATAAAATCAACATTGGTAGCAAATCTAATTTACATTGTTTTGTTACCTTTAGCTTTGCATCCTTATTTACCTATCTTAGTGGATATGGGTTTGGATGATCACAAACTTCTAGCCCCAAATTCTTGGCTAGCTTTGTTGCAATGAGATTCACCTGCTATCTTGAGTCAAACAAAGCATCAATCTTTGTCTTCTTGACTTATATCTTTATATGGAAGAGTTTGGTCATTTCTTTCTCTTCATGTTGCTGAAGGCTACTTAGATTCACCTCCTTTTGCACTGACATACAAATGATCTTCTCCTCCACATCTGAGCCACTTTCAACTTGGTTTCTTGAATCTGTGTCCATGAGATTATTCTTATTATTATCTTTTTTCTTGTTCTTTGGGTTTAGCTCTAGATGCAACTTCCATCATTTTTCCTCTGTATGGCGATCGATGCTGCAGTGGTTGCTAGGATCTTTGCACTGGTGTGTTGTGGTTGTCGTATTTTTATATTTTCCCATTTTTTTCTTCTTCTTCTTCTTCCCCTCCTTAGAAGCTTCTTGTTCCTCCTTCTTCTTCGATCCACTTGATTGCGCTCTTTTCGCGCCTATGTTCTCCAGGTACTATGTCTGTACACAAGATTCATCCACCAATTTGGGTTTGAACAAAATCATTTGATCACACAAATGGAGGTGAAGACCCCACAAATACTTGAGGAGTAAATATGGGTTCTTTGGAGAGATTCCCAACATTATAACCATCATTTTAAATTCTGTGGTGTACTCCTACATGCTTTGGCCTGGATTTTGCCTGAAGTAATGCCACTAGATCCACTGGTCCTCAACATACCCAATGGGATAAAACCATGACTTAATGAGGGTTTTGAAATATTCCCACTTAGTCACAAGAGGTTCACCCTCCAACCTTAGGGTTTTTGTGTGGCTCTCTCACCAATTTAGTCGTTTTTGTGTGGCTCTCTCACCAATTTAGTGCATGGCCCTCCAATTTCAACTGCGCAAATGAGATTCTGTGTCCTTCCTCAATTTGATGGATGCTGAAATAAAATTCAATTTGTTGAAACCAATGGTTCAACTTTAGAGCATCGATATCACCATGGTATAGCTCAATATCGACTTTTTCTTCCATTTTAAATAGGGATGGATTCATGGCACTCAAACCAGGTTGATCTTTCCCAGATTCTTTCTTTGTATTGTTCTTTTTTCTCCCTGATCTTCTAATCCATGTTCAGATTTTTCCTCTGCATTCGAACCCCCATCTTCTCCAAATATCCCCAGCTTGCTATTCAAGGCTGCCATGAGGAGGCTTACATTACGATTGATATTTGCAACTTGTTGTTCAAGCCGCGTAAACCTCGACTATTCAGGATCACAAGGTTCATTTACAGATTCGTTGATTGTGATTAGGGTTTTACGATTTTCGGCCTAGCTGATCTAGATCCTTGCAATCTCCAAAAAATACCCAAAGAAACCCGCTCTGATATCAAATGATTCGTAAACTATTGTGGATATTCCACTAGACAGTTCGTCCAACAAATTTGATAATATTATATTAAAAATCCAAAGTTCTACACTATTACAGTTTTATTTAATTTCTAAATCTGTAGAATTTACTGTAATTAGTGCATGTATGTGAATGGAAGTAATGCAAAAAATCAGAGAACGACAAAATAATCTCACACACAAATATAAGATGCAAAATATTCTCTAGGAAACCCTTTCGGGAGAAAACCCAGCTAAAAGGTGAGGTTGCTTCATTCTCTTTCTTTGTTTGGAAAATATGGCTGCAGGTACAAATAAGTAATGCTTGTAGCCCGTGGGCTATTACAGTGCACGGATCATCTATGTGTGCTCTACCTCCTATCTCTCTTGGCTATATTTTCTCAACTATGGAACAAAATTCTCTCAAAAGAATGGAATGCCTCTTCCTCATAGTGGCCCATTTATAACAAATCTCAATAACATACTAGTGGTTAAGTTTGACTACATCAAATCTTAACTAGGGTTACAAAATAGACTCTTCTAGAGTCTTTTACATAAAAAACATGTGACTAGATCTTTTTCCATGAATAATGTAGGATGACGTGACATCCTCCCGAATCATAGATGTGAAAACATGAAGGTCAACTTCTGAGTGGCATAACTTTTGCATACAGACTCTAATTGATGCGCTTCTTGCATCATTGAAAAGATTTATGTGTGTACAATATCACGAAAATGTGTCGCATTGAAGGGGAAATTTTTACCCCCAAAAAATGTTGTTTGATGCCTCAAAATTCTCCTAGAAGGTTTCAGACCCCATTTTGCCAAAATAGGTCCCACCAGTAAAAACAATCTCATGAGTTGATTCCTCCACCTTTTCCACTCTAAATGCATTGATATGGATGAAAAACAATATAATGATCCAATCTAGATCATAGTTGCAACTGCGTTTCCTTTTATAAATTTATGTAGGCTCTATTTATTCCAATGCTATGCACTATTTCAATGATTCTACAATTTGCAAACCCCAAGAATCTCCTATAACTCCATTGTAACTATAATTGCTACTGCTATCTTCAAATAAGAAACAAACTGCTTGCAAACTTGGTATTCACCAATTTCTAGAGGTTCTTGATGTCTTCCAGCTTGGGTTTCTTTTCACTGCCTTCATATCCTACAACATGTGCTTCACTTTTCTCTTTACTCTTGTTATTTTTCTTGTTCTTAGGGTCCTTGGGACAATCCCTTTTAGAATGTCCATATTCGTTGCAACCAAAGCATTGCACTTTAGACATGCCTTGGTTTCCACGTGGCTTGTTGTTGTTGTTGGATCTATGATGAGGTCATAATCTTCCAAACTTCCTCCTTGATATGGGAGCAAATACTTGATAGTTTTCATTATTGGGTTTAGTGTCATCCTTAGCTTTCGACCTTGCTTCTTCTAGAACACAGAGAGCCCAAATTTATTTAGATGTTGGAGTATCTTTTCTTGAGTAGATGTTAATTACAAAACCACTACAATCTGGAGGTAGATCATTAAGTACATGAGTGATTAATTCATAATAAGATATAACCTCTCCAAACCCTTGAAGTTGATCCTTTAATTTTGAGACTTTCATAAGATTTGAGGCCACATCTTCATCTTTTGATATCCTTGTTCTATAAAGTTGACTCCTTATAGATACTTTTTGACTTGTAGTATTGACATAATTGTTGGGTTGTGTTATATTCTTTCCACGACTAGAACCAGGGGGTTAGAGAGGGGGCGGTAGCCCCCCCTGTCCGGGGGGTTTGAGGGGGGTGGGTAGCCCCCCTCTATGGGGTCCGGGGCAGTGCTCTGGGAATTTTTTTTTTGGACACTGTATTAGGTTGGGCGGACCTACCTATGGTTTTGTGCATGATTTTCGCACATGGTTTTGGACGCGGTGGTTTTCGGTCCATGGTTTTGGACGCGATGGTCTTCGGTCCATGGTATTGGGTGCTTCGGCATGTATAAATATGTATTGTAACATTGAAAGGAACATAATGAAAAATCAATCTGGTAGTCCCGTTTTGGGATCCAGGGGAAAATCTCTATGTATATGTGTTTTATGTATTATTCTCTTGCATTTTATTTTCTGTGTTTTAGAATTCGTATGTAGGTAATTTCTGTACGAGGTTAAAACCTACATTTGGTATCAGAGCTGAGGGGTTTCGCTCGGGCTTGTGGTAGAGCCTGTTCAATGGGAGATCTACGGGATCGATTATGGTGCTGAAAGAAGATGGCAAGCAGTGGAAAGATAGAGATTGAGAAATTTAATGGTCAGAGTTTTGAGTTATGGAAACTCAAGATGGAGGATCTGTTTGTAGATAAAGATCAGTGGATTGCAGTAGATCCGGGTAATGAACCAACGTGAGTGTCCGATGAAGAATGGAAGAAGTTGGATCGGAAGGCAAAGAGCACAATACGATTGTGTGTCTTAGATTCGGTATTGGTGAATGTATCAGGGGAAGCTACAACTAAGGCTTTGTGGGACAAGTTGGGGACTTTGTACTAGTCTAAGTCTTTGGTGAATAAACTATTCCTATGGAAAAAGTTGTATAACCTGAGGATGAAAGATGGAGACTCGGTGACAGAACATATGAACACATTTAACACTATGGTAAGTTAGCTATTATTTGTTGATATTAAAATTTCAGATGAAGATAAGTGCATTAGTTTGTTGTGTTCTCTACCGGATTTGTGGGATAGTCTGGTTATTGCAATAGGTAGCAATGCAACTGCCTTGCAGTTTGATGAAATAGTCTCATCCTTGCTGACAGAGGAGATGAGACGGAAAAATATGGAGAGCCAAAATGGTTATGCCTTGTCTCTATGAGGAAGGTGCCAGAATAGAAACAAAAAATGTCATCGAGTGGGAGATCTAAATCTAGAGGGAGATCTAAATCTCCAGGAAAACTTGTAAAGGTGGTGTGCTGGAAATGTGGAAAGGAAGGCAACTACAAAAGGGACTGTAAATCTAAAGCTCCTGACAAAGGAAAGGGATCTGATGATTCTCCTTTTGTAGAGGTGAAAACCACCTCAAATGAAGGTGGGGATGTGTACTTGGCTTCTTCAAGTACACATGTAGATCATGAGGCATGGTTGATTGACTCAGGTGCATCCTTTCACTTCACTCCCCATAGAGAGTGGTTCTGCGAGTATGAGAAATATGATAGTGGTGATGTCTTCTTGGGGGATGATAGGAAAGCTATAATCATTGGTCACGGAAAAGTAAAGTTGAAGTTACAAGGTGGAAGGGTTAGAACACTTCCAAGTGTTCTACATATTCTTGCATTAGCCAGAAATCTGGTTTCTGTAAGCAAGCTGGATGATGCAGGTGTAAAAATAGTGTTTGAGAAGGATACCTGCAAGATGGTTTGGGGAGCATTGGTATTGGTGCGGGGAGTTCAGATTGTAACTCTGTACAAGCTGCAACGTAGCATTGTTGTTGATGGGTGCAACAGTTCCGTGGTTCCTGAAAGTGGAGCAGAAAATCTAGTGGTCTCTAGCGATAAGACCATGTTGTGGCATCAAAGGCTTGAACATATTGGAGAGAAGGGCCTTCGAATACTTCATGGTAAAGGTATGGTAGAAGGTATGAGTAATAGCTCTC
>APFE030053746.1:34965-47071 GCA_000404065.3 Pinus taeda
AGTACACATGTAGATCATGAGGCATGGTTGATTGACTCAGGTGCATCCTTTCACTTCACTCCCCATAGAGAGTGGTTCTGCGAGTATGAGAAATATGATAGTGGTGATGTCTTCTTGGGGGATGATAGGAAAGCTATAATCATTGGTCACGGAAAAGTAAAGTTGAAGTTACAAGGTGGAAGGGTTAGAACACTTCCAAGTGTTCTACATATTCTTGCATTAGCCAGAAATCTGGTTTCTGTAAGCAAGCTGGATGATGCAGGTGTAAAAATAGTGTTTGAGAAGGATACCTGCAAGATGGTTTGGGGAGCATTGGTATTGGTGCGGGGAGTTCAGATTGTAACTCTGTACAAGCTGCAACGTAGCATTGTTGTTGATGGGTGCAACAGTTCCGTGGTTCCTGAAAGTGGAGCAGAAAATCTAGTGGTCTCTAGCGATAAGACCATGTTGTGGCATCAAAGGCTTGAACATATTGGAGAGAAGGGCCTTCGAATACTTCATGGTAAAGGTATGGTAGAAGGTATGAGTAATAGCTCTCGATTTTGATTTCTGTAAAAATTGTGTATATGGGAAGCAGAATCAGGTGAGTTTCCCCTCTGGTGGTAAGAGGACGAAACAAATATTAGAACTTGTGCACAATGATGTTTTTGGACTTGTGAAAGTTCCATCACTGGGTAAGTCTGTGTACTATGTATCATTTATAGATGACTTCTCAAGGAATACATGGATATATTTCCTTAAGAAGAAATCTGAAGTCTTTGACAGGTTTAAAGAATTTAAGGCTCTGGGGGAAAACCAGACAGAGAAGAAGATAAAGGTGTTGAGGTCAGATAATGGTGGAGAGTTTTGCAGCAAGGAATTTGAAGAATTCTGTAAGAAGTGTGGTATAGCACGACAAAAGACTACTCCATACACACATGAGCAAAATGGAGTTGCAGAAAGAATGAACAAGACGCTGATGGAAAGGGCAAGAAGCATGCTCTGTGGTGCTGAGTTAGGACAGGAATTCTAGGTAGAGGCGATGGAGAGAACATGTTACCTGGTCAACAGATCACCTTCATCAACGTTGGAGGATAAGACTCCACAAGAGGTATGGACTGGTAAGAAACCCTCTCTTTCACATCTGAAGGTATTTGAATGTGATGCATATGTACATGTTCCAAAGGAGAAAAGAACCAAGTTGGATAGTAAATTTGAAAAGTGCATTTTTATTGGGTATAAGGATGGTTTAAACGGTTATAAGCTTTGGAACCCAGTAACAAGGGAGGTTGTGTACAATGTGGTGTTTAGAGAGGTAAAATATGTTATTAAACATGAAGTCCAACCAAATGAACCTAAGAAGATAGAGTTTGAGCTTAAGGAGGAAGAATCAGACTCTACAACAGAGGAGGAATCAGAAGATGAAGAGCCACAAACTTCAGGTGTGAGAAGATTAGTTCGAGAAAGAAGGCATCCAGAAAGGTATAGTCCATCTGCTTTCTGTTCAAATTTTACTTTATCTATTACTGACAATGATCCTAGAACTTTGAAGGAAGTAGTAGATTCAGAGGATGGCAAACACTGGAAAGAAGCCATGGTTGATGAAATGATATCTTTGCACAAAAATGAGGCTTGGGCTCTGGTGGAGTTGCTGGCTGGAAGGAAACCCATTGGCAAAAAATGGGTGTTCAAGAAGAAGACAAGTGCATAAGGAAAGGTGGAGAAATATAAAACTCAGTTGGTAGCAAAGGTTATTTCGAGGTGTCAGGAATTGATTTTTGGTGATATTTTTTCTCATGTTGCCAAGGTAGCTTCTATTAGATTACTTCTATTTGTTCTTGCTGCTTTTGATTTTGAGGTAGAATAGATGGATGTGAAGAAAACATTTCTTCATGGAGATCTGGAAGAGGAGATCTACATGAAGCAACCTGAAGGTTTTGCGGTGACGAGTAAGAAAGAACTGGTATGCAAGTTAAAGAAGTCTCTGTATGGGTTAAAACAATCACCAAGGATGTGGTATCAGAAATTTGATACATTTATACGGGGACTTGGCTTCACCAGAAGCAAAGCAGATCACTGTGTGTATTTTAAATTAATTGGTGATCGTGTTATTTATCTGGTCTTGTATGTGGATGATATGTTGCTGGTTGGAAATGGTAAAGAAATTATCCAGGATTTGAAGACCCAATTATCTTCCAAATTCAACATGAAATATCTTGGTGCTGCAAACTATATTTTGGACATGGAAATTAAAAGAGATCGGGCAAAGAGGAAGCTCTGGTTAAACCAAAGGAAGTATGTCGAGACAATAATGCAAAGGCTTAATATGTAGGATAATAAACTAGTGAAGGTTCCTGTTCCTGTAGGTGTGAAGCTATTTGCTAAACAATGTCCCAAGGCACAAGAAGAGGAAGAGAACATGTCTCGTGTTCCATATACAAGTGCAGTTGGTAGCTTGATGTATGCAATGGTTTTTACTAGACCAGAAATTGCACATGTAGTGGGAGTATTGAGCACTTTTATGTCAAAACCAGGAAAGGAGCATTGGGCAATAGTGAAGCAGGTTTTTAGGTATTTTCATGGCACTAGTGATTATGGTTTGTGCTACCAAGGAAGGCCAGGATTAGACAGAGTGTTGGATATTCATGGATTTGTTAATGCAGACTGGGCTGGAGATCTGGATCAGAGAAGATCTACAAGTGGGTATGTGTTTAACCTATTTGGAGGCGCAGTCAGTTGGATGAGTAAGAAACAATCTGTAGTGGCACTATCAACTACAGAGGCAGAATACATGGCAGCCACTCATGCAAGCAAGGAAGCAGTTTGGTTGCAAATATTGTGTTCATGTATGGGGTTAGTACATGGAGCTATAAGGATAGACTGTGACAACCAGGTCCATGGTATTGGGTGCTTCGGCATGTATAAATATGTATTGTAACATTGAAAGGAACATAATGAAAAATCAATCTGGTAGTCCCGGTTTTGGGATCCAGGGCAAAATCTCTATGTATATGTGTTTTATGTGTTACTCTCTCGCATTGTTTATTTTCTGTGTTTTAGAATTCGTATGCAGGTAATTTCTGTATGGGGTTAAAACCTACAAAAATATAGTTTGACCAATTTTTCATAGACTTCTTTGGATGTGGACAAATCTGAAACACAAGAGATAAGGTGATCCTTGATAGACTCAAAGAGGATTCTTTGAGACCTAATTTCTCTCTTATTGTACTTAATCACTTCTTGAGCATAGTCCTTGTTTGGTTCTCGAACTTTTCTTAGAACGAGATCCATGACTTCATTTTCTATGAGAACCAAATCAATTCTTTTGTTCCAAGCCTTGAAATTAGAGGCTCCATCAATTTTGTTGCCTTCCTTACAAATATATGCCATTTGGGTGGAAGGTTGAGACATATATGATAGTAAAGTACTTACTTGTCAAAGGAGAAGAGGATGTTATAAGAGTGCTTCCAAGAATGTTGATTGATGCTACCAAGAGTCTCCAAATATGTTCTTGAGTGGCAACTTTCTACAATGATGTCTTCAAGGATGGATGCTACAATAATATCTTCAAGATGCAATAATGACTTCTTCAATGATGGGTAATGATTAAGAAAGATCTTCACAACATTTCCAAAAGCCCTCAATAATGTCAAAAGAGAGATATTGTTGCTACAATGGTCTTCTTCAAAATCGAGTGAAGGCTAATTCTTCAAGTATTCTTCAAGAAATGACTCCTGAAAAGATGATGATCTTTGGATCTTCTTATTTTTTCCATTAATAATAAATATATATTCAAGTATAATTGTTGCAATAAGAGTCCTCAAATGTAGTTTCTACAAGTATGTCTTGAGAGTGAGATAACTGTTGTAGAAGTATCTTCAAATATTCCAACAAAAAGTGATCTTTAAGTTGCCCTTCCTTCACCTTAGCTCTGAAACCATGTTGAGAAACCAAGAGTGTTAGTAGATTAGGATTGATTTGTCTTAACTTGATAATTACTTGTGAATGTTAGTTGACTTCTTATTAAATTTGTATTCCCTTCATCAAGAAATTACCAAAATATAAAAAACACGAAGATCACAAAGAGACAAAGGACACAAGAAATTAGGCTTCAAGCTAGGAAAAAACCTCACAAGGGGGAAAACCCAAGAAATCATCTTCATATAGAATAAAATGAAAGTGATATATCCAAGACCCAAAAACCAAAACCATGACTGCCACAATGATCCCAAGTCAGCCCTCCCCCATGTCACCTCCAACCAAGTAAAAGTCAACATGGCCAAATTCAGTCCTATAACAACCACATAAACCACAATAATTTTACACGTGTGAGCAAAATTAGGGCACAAATAGTTCATTTTCTCTCTCCTTTAACTTCACTTTCTCTCTCTCTCTCTCCTTTGACTTTTGCTAATTTTCTTCTTCTTCTTTGCACATAAATCATGTGAATGAGTGAGTGAGTGAATGAGGTCAAAATTCCTTGTATTTATAACTATCTAGGAGGTCGAATAACCACCTCTTTAGGCCGACTTGACCAAGGAGGGTCGACTTGGTTTTGTGATGACATTTTTGACTCTTTAACTTGAGACTAAAATAATTTTCCTTTTCTTACAAGAAGTCAAAATGGGACTTTGACTCAATTGTAATTATTTGACTCAATTGATGCTATAAGCATGAAGAACATGCTTTGACTAAAGATAAAATAATAATAATGAATATAATAAATGCATTAATACTACATTTGAATAACATTATGAAGACCGACTCTAGTTACATTTCCAACGACAAGTTCCCATTCTCAAGGAACTTCTCTTAGGATTGACCCGAAGATACACATGCTACCCCACTTTGAATTCCATGAGGATTTTGGTTTTGTCTGTGTAGCTCTTTTGGTGATCCTAGGCTATCTTCAACCTCTACTTGATTAACAAGGCTTACTATTCCATTTCCCTTAACATATCGAATCCAATTGTAATATTATCCTATGGATGATCCCAGTTAATCAAGGTATGACAGTTTTGGCCATATAATGCCTCAAACAGGCTCATATTTAGTGATTCCTAATAGCCATTGTTGTATAAAAACTCTACCAAGGAAAAATAATCCTCCCATTTAGTAGGTTTACTCTTCATATACATGTGAAGCATATCTTCTAGGACATGATTTTCTTTTCTATCTACCCATCCATCTAAGGATGATAGGAAATATTGAATATTAAATGCATTTCAATTGCTCAAACAATGCTTGCCAAAACCTTGAGTTGAATTTGGCATATTCATCAAACATAATCACCTTTAGGATACCATGTAAACTAAAAATTTATTTCATGAAGATCTCAGAAATTTCGTTTTCCTTGTGAGTGGATTTCACTGGAATGAAATGAGATGCCTTTCTCAACTTGTACACTACTACCATTATGGCATTGTGTTGCTTCATGGTCTTTGGAAACCCATTAATGAAGTCCATGGTTATGGTTTCCCACTTTCATTCTATAATTGAGAGAGGTTGTAATAGATCTGTTGAATGTCAATGCTTGGCTCTAACTTGTTGGCATTCCAAATACCTAACAATGTACTATGTGATCTCCTACTTTTTCATGGTTGTAATCATCTTTTGATAACCAGAGTGACCAAAGTAAGGTTCTTTGTGAAATTCATCCATAATGATCTTTTTTGGCTCAACAAAATATGGATATACAACCCAATGTAATACATCAATAATTCATCCTTAGTTAGGTTGTAGCCTCCATACCTTGGTCCTTTGAATCTTTTATATAAGCATTCTCCAACATGCTTAAAATGTGCATCATTCTGCAAAGCACCCTTTATCCAATATCTCAAATCAGTCTCACGAGTGTTAATCTCTACCTTGTGAGTAACCTGCAAAATGTACCGCAAGGTATCTTCCACTCAATTTTCTCTACCTTTTATGTGCTGAATCTCAAAGTTGTATTCACTAATGAGTTCCAACCATCTAACTTTCCTAACATTCAGATAATGCTGATAACATAAGTACTTCAAGCCACTATTGTTAGTCATCACTACAAATTTGTGGTTGATTAAGTGATACCACCACATCTTAAGAGCATGAATAATATGGTGAGTTCCCAATCATGCTTGACACACTACTTCTCGTGCTTATTCAACTTCCTGGAATCATAGGTAACTATATATTTATCTTGCACAAGTATTTCTCCTAATCCTTCTTTGCATGCAACAATGTACATAAAGAATTTTTTGTTCAGGTCTGCAATCTTCAACATTGGTACATTGGTAGGTAGATGCTTTAGTTTCTAAAAGATTTCTTCACACTCCCTTGACTAAGAAAACTTCACTCCCTGCCCTTGCAATGAAGTGATCAGATGGTTGATCTTAGGGAATATGAAGTTGATCCCCTGCAATGAAGTGTGCAGATGATCGATCTGAAGTTGAGCTAAAGCTTATCTGTTAAACTTTCCTAATAAATAAAACCTACATGGGAGAGAAGGCTCACTTATGATTTTAGGTTGAAGTTGAGTTGAAGCTTATGTATTTAAGTTTGCTATAATAAATTAAAGCTACTAATCCTTTCCCTATGATTTTTTCCAATTATTTTTGACACCAAAGTCATTTATTGATAATAGGATAAAACTTTTTGTTTTTGTTTTGTTAATCTAGAATACTAATAAATATGATTTGGAAAATGCTAAAGCTCGTCCCCAAAAAACCAAGTTTATACTATCCATTGACCTTGATATTGGCACGTAGCTACCATTTGCTTGCTTGCAACTCACTTGCAACTCAATAGTGCCACATGCACAAAAGATGGTTTGACTTCTCACATACACCAAAAAAACGGTTTGACTTCTTTCATGGCTTTCCTCATAACTCAAGACACAATTACTACCTAGCACCTATATGACTTCTAATAACCTCACTTTAATACTAGTTGTTAGTAAATATATGATAAACACATAAAAATTCATAGCACATGGGCACCATATTTTAACCTAGAAACCTTTCGAATTTTGACTCCTCATAATATATCAACTATTCATGGCCCAAAGACAAATTACAATATAATATTCAAGCTTTTAAATAAGTTACATTATATTAAAATACCATGATAAAACTATGAGTTATCAAAACCCAAAGCATGAAAACCATGAATAATAAATTAACTCTATAACTAAGTCAAAGCTACCTAAATGTTTTTTATATTCTATTCTTATTAGTCCCTTCCATCTGGCAATGGCATGGGACTATAGTCATCAGTTTGATGCATTTGACATTAGTTAGTCTTCATGTCTGCGAAGTTTTTTTCTTCATGTTTCATTATTTTGAGATTAATCCCTTCTCATTCAATTTCACCATCTTATTTGGCCTCTTCCCAAGGAGGAAGAGGTTGGACTATATAATATTCTGGCTTTAGGAAATTCATTTTTTAGAAATATTTTGCACTCGAGAACTAATGTTAACATTAATTTGAGCTTATTAATGTTATGTATTATTAAGGTTTATTTTCTATGGTTGTAGGTAGTTGCATGGAGCCCCAACAAGATTACAGCTGTATGGATGCAGATCTAGGTGGATGCTCTGAGACTCTTCATTCTGGGCCGTTTGAGACTTAATCGACTGTGAGACTCTTCATTCTGAGTCATCTAAGAGTCAATCGACTGTGAGACTCTTCATTTTGGGCTGTCTTATACTCAATCGACTGATTGACCGATTAGATCTACGTCAAGGTGGGTGAGAGGAAGTAACCTTTATGGATGCTGCTACCTTAGCTACTGAGTGAACTGATTCTAGTGAAATTGAAACTACTGTTGTTGGTTAAGGATTTGTGCGATGGAAACCTAGGACAGTCAAAGGGGGCTAGCTATGGAACGGGAAGAACGGTATGAACAAACTTGAACGTGAGTAGTGGAACCAGTCACATTGGCACAATAGGGGTTGTGGTTTTATTTCCACCACACCAGTACTTTGTGACAAGCGAGTTTCCATCTTGGCGGTATAACATCATTCGAATTCCGAGCACCACGCTCGATTAGACCTGAAGAGGCTAAAGGGTCACTAGAAAGCCTAGCTCCGATGTCCGTCGTAACTGGACCTGCCCCGCCGCGGTCCCTTTAGGCGGAGGCGACCTTCTTTGACAGGGATTTGAAAAGAATAAGGACGAGGAGGCTAATGAGCCCTAAAAGCCTGGTTGAAAGAGTAACCCTAAATAGGAACCTGGTTGAAATAGCTGCGGTTCAAATAAAGAGCCCTGGTTGGAGGCATAAGCCTTATTTGATTGCCTGCTTTGTTCCATCGACTGACTCTCTTCGCCATCCAGTAGCATGTCCTCCTACAACGTTCTCTGCCTTCCTAGCAAAAATAATAACAAAGTAAGGAGCCGAGGTTGGCGCATAATAATTTGTCATTATATACAACGGGATGGGAAGGAGACAGATAGAACGAGCAAGATTTTCTTATCTATACGAGAAACGACAAGCAAACGAGGAGAAAGCGGAGCAGCGGGGGCTTATTATCAGAACTGAACAGTGAGGTAATATGACATTTGTTTTGGAACCTATGATATCTATGACATTTGTGTTGGTTAAGATGATTTGACAAAGGTTAACACAAATCAGATCATTTATACGTGTTCCTTGCTAATAATTTATTGTGAACACATTTCATTTGATTCAACAGTATGCATGCAGAGTCGTGATACGTGTAAGTTACTATTGTTGTTATATAATATGGTTGTTGTCAATAAAGTTCTATTGTCTGAAAATCAATTAGTAGTGACCTGAGCGCTTCCACTTTTGCTTTTGCTTTGGCTCGACTTCTTTGGTGTATATCAAGTACATAAAAGCATTATTGATTAAACTCTATATACGTGATTTCCCTAGGACATTTTTTGACCAACCACTCTATTGCTCTATTGCTTTTGCTTTCACGCTCAGATGCGTCTATACTTCTTGCTAGACATTACTTCTTCATTCACTATAGATAAGCCCAAAACCTACCTAGCCACTTATTTATTTAGGAATGTCACACTTACTCTTGATTAACATGTTATGAAAGATGTCATAATCACTCAAGGTTTTAGAATGTATGAGCATTGTGTTCTAGAAGGTTAAGAACGTATGAGCATGGAGTTCATACTTCTAGATGGGATGAAGCATCAACAATTCAAGGAATATCTTATCTTGATAAGTGTTATTGTGGGAGATGCATAGGCATGCTAGTTAAGACTGAGGAACATATGTATATGTTTGATAGTGTGAACAATGTATTTAAAAAAAATCCTATATGATAATAATAATTTTAAAAGTGTATGACATTTAATAATATGAGATGATGCATTAAATAATCATATTATATGATAATAACAGTTTTAAAGATGTACCTTTTTATTAAATGAGGTTGTAACTGTTTTGGGATTTCCCTTGTGTTGGCTTGAGGACATGACTTGCATTGTAAGTTTCTTCAAGGCATGAGTCATATTTCTCGCATATTTTTTTTTGTAAGTCAACACATTTCTATTAATTCATAATAATATAACATTGTGATGAGTTCTTTAGATATGCAAAAGTGGCCTCACTTTGACCAGATATGTTGGCCTCTAAATACATGCAAAATAAAATCGACAGTAGCCTCAGAAAACTAGATCGCTTGTGGTTCACCACCCACCAAGCACAAAATTCATCAAAAAAGGGAACAAAGCCTACTTTCATTGTGGTACATTTTTTCAATGGGATCAACTACCTCATTTTCTTGAACCACTGGCCTATGGAATGCATCATGTATGTGAGATACGAGATGCGACATACGAGTCTCGAATCCGTCCATGTGAGCTTGGAGATGCTGCTGGTTCTGCCGAAGAGAAGCTTGAAGGTCCAAGATACGCCTCTAGTTGTGAAGGATGTCTACGAAGAAGCTGTCATGATCCGCATAGTCTAGATGATAAGCTTGAGAGAGTTGGTCAATAGAATGCTAGAGGAGGTGAGTATGAGCTTCAATTGAGTCAAATGGAGCTGACAGGTCTACATTCCCAGACAAATCTCCTCGTGGTGCGACTAGCTCTCCTTCTTCTTCATGATTATCTCCCTTGTGATGACCTCCTCCTTGTCTGGGGCAACGTCTTTGCCGAAGCATCCTGTAGGTGTCAGTCGTCCAACCACTCCCGCAAATGAAGGTTACAGATAGGGGCAAACCACGGTACCACCAATGAAACACTATAACTCTATATATCATTAGAATCAAGCCAATGTCTAAACCTGAGTTGCCACTCCAAGCAGCTCTACATCCATGCCGCATTTCCAGGACCACTCGACATGCATGGGTCTATACACTCCAATCTTCCATAAGTAAAGAGTGAAAGTAGAGGAAATGATATTGAGCAAGGAAGGCACACTTACACCACAAGAAAATAAAAGAGAGGTTGTTGCTATCAACAACAGGGCATGCAAAGACAACCTAGCATAATTGTTGCCACCACCCGCATTAAGCCTCCTCCACCACCTAGACAATGTACAGAGGATGTCCAACTGATATGCTTTCACTCTTGATCGGCTTAGAGCACCTTGCATTCCAAGGTGTGAGGTTATTAGCACAAAGTGAGTTCTTGGAGCTTTGATAGTATCCAGACCAGAATTCCCATTGATATGAGTCGCCTCTTCCCCAGAGAACTAGACAATGGTTACGAGGAAACTCTCCACTAGTTCTCTTGAATTCCTTGCTATTCCACAACTCATCTCCCACATGGAAAATGTTGCCATTGTTCTCAGATTTGCTGCAATTATACCATACACCATTTCTAGAGGCTTCTTTGGGTCGTTTCCCAAAATTGTTTGTTCACCCTCCACCTGCATTAAACACGCCGCGTGGGATGGGAATTATTCTCCTTGTCCCTGTTATATTTTCGGGGCTCACCCCATCGCGGGCTAGCATAAATTATAGATAAAAGTCATAAATATAAATAATAAAATGAATAATATTGAAAAAACAACCCATTAGAGTTGTTGATTATTTATTTTTCTTTTTATTTTTACATTAGTTAATTATTGTTTTTTAAATGATTTTAATCCTTTCAAAACTATGCTTGAGCCTTTTAATTTTAATTATATTTAATCTAAATTGTATTAAATTTTAGTGAATTAAAAAATATATTTAATTTACGCTATAATAACACAAGATAAATATTTGATTTTATTTTGTCATCGACTCTATTGATCCTCACATAAAACATAAATTTAACCATCAACCTCTTGATTTTATTTCATGATCCACTATTGATCCTCACATATGTTGACAGTCCACCCTAAAAGGCTTAATCCAAATGATTCACGAGTTACATGGAGCTAAGCAAGGGTCCTATTTGGGCAGGGGACAAAGGAAAGCAGATTCTCCAGAGGAAAGTTTTTGGAATTCTTTTTGTTTATTTGTCGTTTTGGAATGTCGGTAAACGACCAGTTGGAGGCCAACCCTTTTTGAAATTCTCAACATGTGATGTCGTTGAATGCCACAGAGAAATCCAAAATGTATGGACGTGTGGAGCGGCTCGAATAAAATCTTAACATACGTCTGTCATGGTCCAATTCCATTGCCTGCCCATGTTCGACACGTTTAACTACCCTCCCACGTTTCACAGCAATCAGCTGCCACCAAAAATGCTGAGGATGTCGATAAGTTCGGCTGTGCTCAGAACTTTGTATAAGAGGTGACGGTCACAAGGGAGAGATCAGTTGAAGTTACTGTTGGATATTTCTAGTTCTGTTTTGTTTTGTTCGTTGAGAAAAGTTTGTGAGCGAAGAGTGAAAGATGGCACAGAGGAAATTAGATACGAGTGACCTGAACGCCAAGGCGCGGGAGGGAGAGACTGTCGTGCCCGGTGGCACGGGAGGGAAGTCCGTTGATGCCCAAGAGCGTCTTGCAGAAGGTACTGATGGTCAAAAATATTTCATTGTGTTGTAATAATATTATATTATGGTTATGATGATTTGTATTGAATTGAATTGAATTGCAGGGCGTAGCAGAGGAGGCCAAACTCGAAAGGAACAAATTGGCAGCGAAGGTTACCAGGAGATGGGCCGCAAAGGAGGGCTTAGCACTATGGATAAATCTGGTGGAGAACGGGCAGCTGAAGAGGGTATTCCGAT
>APFE030053746.1:51491-65567 GCA_000404065.3 Pinus taeda
AATAATTTCGTAAGTAAAGCCAATTATTATTGGTGTGGTGAAGAAACAAATAATTTCATAATTTCGTAAGTAAAGCCAATTATTGGTGTGGTGAAGAAACAAATAATTTTGTAAGTAAAGCCAATTTTGGTAAATTTTAGTAAAGATACAAATAAATAAATTTGTTGAAGGAACAAAATAAATGATTTTGGTGAAATTTTAGTAAAGAGTACAAATATTTGGTGAAAATTTTAGTAAAGGTATAAATAAGTACAAATAATTTTGGTGAAAGAGCCAAGAAGGCACAAATAAATAAATTTATAATTTTGGTTAAAGAGCCAAGAAGGCACAAATAAATAAATTTGGTGAAGGAACCGCCAATTTTGGTAAATTTGGTGAAGGAACCAAAAAAATATTTGGTGAGGGAACACAATAAATTTGGTGAAGGAACAATGCCAATTTTGGTAAAGGAAATAAACTTTGCTGAAGGAACAAATAACCTTTGTGAAGTAACACATAATTATATTGTGGACAAAGCCAAATTTGTGAAGTAAGATATAATTATATGGTTGGAAAAGCAAATTTTGGTGGAAAAACAAAACTTTGGTAACTTGAGGTCATCCTCAATTATCTTTTGTAGCTTGAGGTGTTCCAATTGTAACTTGAGTTAATCCTATTCCTCGTTGCCGGTACAAATAACTTTTGTAACTTGACTTTATCTTATTCCTCGTTGCCGGTACAAATAACTTTTGTAACTTGACTTTATCTTATTTCTTTTATAGTTTGGGTTTCATCCTATTCCTTTCTATTTCACACTATTATAGCTAACAACTTGGGTTTCATTTTATTCCTTTCTAGTACACACTATTATAGCTTGGGGTTCATCCAATTCCTCATTCCTCTCTACATGTGCTTGTGCTAGTTGACAGTTGATGTGTGAGAACCGTGGTTGACCATGATTAACAAGAGCAGTTGATGTGAGAACCGTGGTTGACCATGATTAACAAGAGCAGTTGATGTGTGAGAACCGTGGTTGACCATGATTAACAAGAGTTGACAAGGTAGATCATAATTGACGAGGTTGATTGACGTTGAAGAGTGTGATTGAGGGTGGCCATGGTCAACCATTAATGTACCGATGTATTATTATTACATTAGTGTGGATATTGTTACATTAATGTTGACCATGGTTTACATTTGTTCATCTTATATTAATTTTACTATTGATTTAACAATATATTATTGTTACATCAATCTAATAATGTTACATTAATATTGTCATTGTTACACTTTTAAATTAATACTGATTATGGTTGACCATTGTTAACTATGGTTAAGAATGGTTCATGCTACATTTACATTAATATTAATGTTACATTAAATTTACAGAAATGGTTGTATTAATGGTTGAGGTGGGTTAACAGGGTTGGGCATGGTTCACAAGGTTGACCATAAGAGGGTTAATCATTGTTGGTCAAGGTGGATCGTGGGTGACTTCGGTAGATCGTGATTGACCAAGGATTAAGACATAATGCTATGGTTAACCTTGGTTTACCATTGTTGTCCATGGTTGACCATTGGTACATAGTCAACATTAATGTAAAATTAATGTAATATTATTGTTGACCATTGTTGTCCATGGTTAACCATGCAATCTTACATTAATATTGATGTTAATGTTATATTAATACTAAAAAAATAATATTATTACTTCAATCTTTAATAACCTCAACTCTTAACTAAATAATTGTTCCTTCGAAATGAGGGGTACATGCACAATCGATTCATATCAATGTAAGCTTGATTGAACCAAAGAGCACATGGAACCTCGTATAGTTTGAACAAGGGGCGTGTACACAATCGGTTCATGTTGGCTTAAGCATGAATGAACTAAGGCGCGATGTGTTCCTTCGTAGACAAAACAATGGGTTGTAGCATCTCGTGTAGCTGGAATGAGGGGGACGTAGTCAATCAGTTCATTTCAGCTTAGGCTCGAATGAACCAAGGTGCGGGGTTTCTGGTTGTAACTTATGTGCATACGACACACCGAGTTATGCATGGTTGGGTGAGTTGAACGGTCAAATTAGGGATGGAATTTGATGGGAAAATTGCCCGTTATAGGGTGATTTGCTTGTCAAATACGATTAACAAATTTGTAAAATCATTAATATTTTTTGTTGAAATTGTGAATACGGGTTGGGGAGGTGTGAAAACCTTCAAATTTGATGGGCGGGTGTATTTTTTTTCTTGTCAAATACAATTAACAAATTTGTAAAATCATTAATATTTTTTGTTGAAATTGTGAATACGGGTTGGGGAGGTGTGAAAACCTTCAAATTTGATGGGCGGGTGTATTTTTTTTCTTGTCAAATACAATTAACAAATTTGTAAAATCATTAATATTTTTTGTTGAAATTGTGAATACGGGTTGGGGAGGTGTGAAAACCTTCAAATTTGATGGGTGGGTGTGTTTTCAAATTCCAACACTAGGTGAAATCGGTGTGGTGATGAGGACATGCACCACACACACACAACATAAAGAGGGGTGTTAGTCGATGGAACAACCGCATGACAAGTTAGTTGAGGTCAGGATTAACTGAGTAGAGGCATGTAGGAAGGGTCGATTATGGGAGGAAAAGGGGCGTGTCCCTTCACATGCCCCATCATTTCCATATATAAAAACACAACACTGGTGATAAGGAGGAAAGAAAGGATGTAAAATCACCAAATTGAGGAAGCATAGTGGACTTGTGCAACAAGGTCTTGCCAAAAAAAGTTGGGTCTTGGTTTTGGATGTGGTTGATCTCCAACCAGGGGTTGGAGGATCATTTCAGTTCAGTTGGTGTTGGTTGCAGGTTGAACCAACAACTATAGAGCTAATTACACTTCTTTATATAATTGCACATCTCTTTTCTACCGGGGTATATAATGCACTTTTCCATACGAAGTTTCTTTTACTTTTAATTACTTTATTTTTCTCTAAAATTTGAATATTGAAATATTTCATTTATAGCTATGAGTGATAGCAAAACTAATAAAAAAATATACTCATTTTTATTTTTTTATTAATGTGTATATTATTGGTTTTTTGAAAATATTTATTTTTATTTTAAAAAGATATAGATGTCAACTTGAAATTGAGCATAAAAGAAATTACATGTCTCCACCTCTTAATACAATAACATAAAACCATGAGGTGTAGCTCTGTTGATCTAGGTGGAGTTTCGTCCTCATTAGCTCTTGAGTTCAAATCTCATGAGAGAGGTTAAGAATGCAAGCTACTTAAGGGAATTAAACTATCTCAAAAATCATCTAAATTCTACTTTTTCCATGCAATAATAACCTGGCCTTAGCTTAAGCTGAGCGTAGTTACAAATATATATATATATATAAAATAAAAATATTAACCCTTTATTTTTATAATCTAATCCCCCAAGTCGCAGGTCGAATTAAATAGCTTTGTAACTATAATAAACATGTAGAAACATCCAAATGTGCACGTGTTGCTTTGGCCAAGTAGTTAAGGCGTGTGCCTGCTAAATACATGGGTTTTCACCGCGAGAGTTTGAATCTCTCAAGCGACGTTTCTGCTGTTGAAACACAAGCTTTAATACTCTGTCGAAACTCTTTCAGGCGACTGAACTGCCTATGTCTTCAAACGTTCCCTCTGACACAGGGTTTTTAGATTCCAACCAAATAACTGATGTAAATACATGTTTTATATCCATTTCTGGATCCGGTTTATATCAGTTTCTGGATCTGGTCGTTAGAAGTTGGAACTTTCACATACAAATTTTATTCGAAATGTTTTTAAAACCATTATACAGTTCATTGTAAAGTTTATTTTGAGTTCCCTGTATTAATCTAACTTGAAGTTCTTCCATCAATTAAAGATGGTAAGCCCAGCCGAAAATACATGAGAAGTACCTAAAAAAATGTGTAAGCTTCTATAAATTGATAAGATGTAGGACTATTTCTAAGCCATTCGTAGAGTTGTGGTTGCTTGTGTCCACCTATAATACGTTATACGTAGTTTATGGGGAGAGTTGGGGTTGTTTGTGTTATTTATATTAAGTTATAAGTGATTTATGGGCAGAGTTGGGGTTGCTTGTGTGTATCTATGCTAGCTTATAAGTGGTTTATGGGTATTAGTTTTTATTTTCTATTGGTATTGTAAAGTTTGTGGCTTCCAATTTTTCTTCATATGTCTTTCTCTCTTTGTGCTCCCATTCTTCTTTCTTTTTCACTTTTTTACTCCTATTTCCATGGACATCATTTTATCTAGTACAAGAGAGTGTTCCCCAATCATTTTTCCCAACATTATATCAATCCCTTCCTATTTTCATGTGCCCTCTTAAATAAGCCTGCACAACCCAACTTAACAAACTTCAAGGTGATGACCACACTCTTCCAAGGAATGCAACCCCTCAACTAAACGGTGATCAACATCATGGCATATTATTACAACTTTGAGAACAACAAGTCATATGAAGAATGAAGAGATTAAGGGAATTAGTGCAAACTCTCTCCTATTCTCCAAAACACCAAGCATTTGTAGACCCAACAGGAATCCCATCTATTAATTAGGGCTAGGAACTAAAGATCTAGGGCCTCTCCCTCTCTATAAGGTCTCTATCACTTGCATGAACGATAAATATATGCAAACTCTATTAGAATTACAAAGGGAGGATAATGCTCTGTTTTAAACTACCTCGGTAAAAAGAGGAGTGAGGTTATTCTCACAAGCTTGATACTAAATCCATGTGATGGTTGTTTGATTAAGTCCATATATGTTGCAAAGATCTTGGTGGCTTCTTCCAAGCCCTTATCTTCCTAACAAACAAAAAAAATTGTCCTCTAACTCATGGATCTCCCTATAAATCTTTGTTCTAAGGTCTACAATATCTCATCCTCACATTGGAATTGTTCCTTCCTATCAACAATGTGAACATCTTCATCCCTAGCAATCTCAACACTAGTACAATTTTGTCATGTTGAAAGTGGGTAAGACATCTGAACATTCAAGCAACTTAAGTGAATAAGAATTTTCTAAAAGGTCCCTTTTTTTCTTTCAATTTCAACTTATTACTTGTGCCTTTCAAAAAACTTTCCTTCCTTATGCATATTAACAAAATTTCTATTTCTTTGTCCTTCTCCACTCACCTTCTCTTCTTACTACTTTTCTTGTATTCTTAGTTGTTTAATGTGATTGTTGTTGCACTTGTTTGTGCAATTCATGCATATGCCTAACAAATGCCTTTATTTATGCACTTCCCTTTCTTGCTTTTAGGTGATCTTTTTGAATATATTGCTCCTCTTGCTTGCTTTTAGGAAAGATTTCTAAATATGTTACTCCTCTTGGCATGTTACCATTCATAACTTCCCTTGCATGCTAGCAAGTTCTATAATTTTCACCCATTTCTTCACATCATTTGATAATTCTAAGACAATAGTATCACTTTTCCGTAGATGCTTGGGTCTTATCCATGCTAAAATGTCCATTGAGGCCACCATTATGCATCTCTCTTATGAGGTTCTCCTTTCTTGAACCTACAAATGTTTCTATAAAGAAATCAATCTTAGATGAAGAAATCCAAGAATGGAACCTTCACTCCATCATCTTTGTTGGCTTTCAACACTTCATCAAACTCTACATCTTCTTCATTCATGTTTTCTATTTCATCCAACCCTACCATATCCTTAGTTATGGTACTTAACAATGTTTCCTTATGTTCGATGCATTAGGAAATCAGTTTGATCTTTTTTATTTACACTTAAGTAGAAACAAGTAGTGTTGTAATAACTTAAGCCATTTCATGTGTCATTGATTTTACAATGTCTAATGGTTAATGTAAAGGATGAATTCCTTTGACAATAAGTAGTGCCTCTACTTTTTCAATGCTTGAATAATAACATAAAACCCATGATCATAAATGGATTACTTGAACTTATTTTCTTCATTCATCTACTAACTAAAGAATGCAATGGAATCATGTTCTCAACTAATCACATCTCCAATTACTTTCTATTAGCTTCATAATCCACTTGGAACATATTCCCAAGGTCTAATATGTAAGTTTTGAACCTTATACAATAATGCAATGCATAGACATATCCCTATTAAAATAGAAAATCAAAACAATCGCAATCACATATTACACAAAGAGTTACCCTTGAAACCCAAACCAAAAAAACTAGCAAATTGTTTAGAGCCATGTCTCTAATTTTTATTATCAATCAACTTTATTGTTTATAATACAATGCATATGATCCTACAACATCCAAAATCCCTAATCCATTAACCAGGATTAGATTATATCCATAATTCCTTAACTGAAATTGTAAAACCATGGGTTAAAACACCATGCGCCATAAAATTGGCAAAAAAAAAAATCGTGTGCTAATAACAATAAAAAACAGGCACAAAAATTGCCCATTTTTTTCAAGGGCTTCTTCCATCTACAACACCCTTAAACAAGTGACCCCCTCATTGTGCTTGACACATATGAATCACATGTGGTACTAGTATTATAAAGAATATAACACATGCCCAACATAATAAAGCTAACACCAGCTTCTCAATTACCTTTCTCTTCAACAAATCAATACCTGTTTATGTTGTGTTTCATTAGCAATCTCCCTTCTTTGTGCATGTTAGAAGTGCACAAATGACACTAAAATTCTGAATAAAATTTAGTTGAAGCTTTCCAAACTATGAAAACTTCTTATCTCAAAGTCTCTCTTCTAGGCCACTCCACATTGCATTCTCTTTTTTTATGACTGAGCACTTATGTAGGTTAATCAACAATTTGTGTTTTCTCAATTGCTTTAATGCTTTCTTTAAATGCATGGTGTACTCTTTTGGTCTTGTTGAAAACCAATATGTCATCAAGATACACATATATGAACTCACCCAAGTATACTTTTATGACTTTGATCATCAAATTCATGAAAGTTTTGGGCACATTCATCAAACCAAAAGACAAGACAAACCACTCATTTAGTTGTTCCTTCATCTTGAAAGTTGTCTTCCATTTTTCACATTCACAACTGATATTTAGAGATTTTCACTCTTCAAATTAGTTTTCATGAAATACTTAGCTCTTAACTCAAATATATTATCAAATCATCCATCCTTTTTAATGAAACTAATCCTTGATGGTTGCATTATTGATGGTCCTTAAATTGGTGCACATCCTCCACTCTCCTATTTTCTTTAATGCTAGTATGACAAGAACTCCAAGAGGGCTCACATTTTCTCTTATTCATGTTTGATCCAATAACTCTTGAACTTACTAGATCATCTCTTCACTTTCAGTTGGCACTAATGTATAGTGTGCCTTATTTAGAAAAGTTGAAGTCTGAATATAATCAATTTAATGGGAAATGTTCCTCATAGGTGGACAACCCTTCATAATCTTATTTGATATGACTTCATTAAAATTTATTACCATCAATGCGACTTTTGTTGGTATGTCATTCTTCTTTAATTCAGATTTGACATTCTTTGGCAAAATTGTTAAGCAACATTTTACCCTATTTTATTCCTATAAAAACTCTTTTGTTGTACTCAACATTACCTTGCTATCATTATTGTTGTTCCTATTTTCCTCTTTCATGGGAAATTATTTGAACTTCTTTACATCTTTATGCCAAAATATGGTATTCTTCACCTCATCATCAACAACTTTATGGTCAAATTACCATCATCTTATATTGATCTTTTTTCTGGTCAAGGGAAAAAGTCAACCTCCTAGGTCTTGAAAATAGGTCCCTCTACGTTTTTATAGAGGTGGTACTCATGTTTATGAACACACTCAAGTATTTGGGATAGAATTTAAAACATTCAAAACATGCACATATGTGCAGATTAGGTGTTCTCCTCAAATGTGCATGGAAAGAAAATAGCAAAAAAGATAAACATTAAAATTCAAACATTATATCCATCCATTCCATCATAGTAAGAACATATCATTGAAGCATATCAAAGAGTAGACATGAGGTAACATGTTCAAATATCAGAGAGCTAAAAAATGATTTCATTAATGTAAAATCATAAAAAGCATAGGAAAACATTCACAAGACTCATACAACTTTTAAACAAGTTTCTGAATTGCAAATGAACCACCTTCCTAAAAAGGAGCTAGCTCTTTGCGAGAGTAAAAAATATTACAAATTCAATTTTTTAAATAGTTTGGCGCCTAAAGCACTCATCAAAATCCTGATACTTAATCAAAAAATTAAATGCATTCATCCCAAGGAGGACTATGATTGGGCTCTTGTGAACTGCGATACAAATACGGTACTTGGAAGAAAAGGAGGAATTGCAGTCATGAATTGGCTTAAATAATGGATAACATAATCAAGAAATTTGAATGACCAAAAACTAGGAAGAAGAAAAGGGAATGATTCAAGAATTAAGATAACTCACAAAATGTGGAAGGATGGACTCTCTTGTTGTTGAATCTTATGTTGCCTTTTATTGTTGTTGTTGAAGTAATTACAATAACTGGTTGACATTTAATTTGTATTGATGACTCCATGGAGGGATTGTTTTAGCCATTTTTAAATATAATATTTCATCGGAGGCGTTTGTAATGTCCATTTTGAAACTTTGATTGATCACCTCCTCCTCAATTTCCTAAACCTCCTCCGATAATTGCACAACTAAGACAAATTGATCGTTATTAGCATTAACAAAAACAATCAACCATTTCTTATTCTCCTCCTTAGTGAAATCAATTATATTATCAATTTTTGCTCCCATTGACTCTTTTAAATTGTTCAACCTAGTTTTCAACACCTCCTTGGAAATTAACACAAAGTCTCTTGTCATGTGGGGACCGCGCAAATCATCAAAAAATTCAATTGCCTTGAAAACGGCATTACTCCGTCTATCATTAATCTTGCTACATTTAAAATTAATCTCCTTTGGTATACTAATTTTTGGACCATCCAACTTGGATCTACTTCCTTCGTTTAAGCCTTGGGAGATTTTGTTATGACCTTCATAGTTCGTTGAGTGAATCAACATTATGAATAAAAGTAGATAACTCATTATCTATGAAATGCTTGTCAATCTCAAGGTCCTTTTTAACCCAATAAAAAAATAAGCAAATTCTTTGGGCTAGATATTGTTGGAAATAATGAGAGGGGGGTGAATCAATATTTCTTATCAATTAGTAAATTTATGAATTTTTTGAGCATTAACCATAAGTAAACATCAACACATCAAGAGAACAATGCAGAAGAAGTTTTTAGGTGGAAACCCTTCCAAGAGAAAAACCACCAAACGCTTTTCTAATAAATTTTTTGAGTACAAAATATGCTTCAGCTCCAACTGAAAAAGGGAAGCCCCAACCACCTATTACTCTATAAAATTATTCAATTTATCTGCTCCAACTGGAAGGACACTCTAACACCCTACAAGCTCCAACTTTCCCTAGCACCACCCTGCACGCTGAAGTGTTTTCAAGCTACAACCTGAAGGAGACTTGAATCTCCTGGATCTCGTACCAAGGAAAATGACCCTCTTACAAGGATATTTAGTGAAACCCTTACTGTTAAACAATCCAGACCATTGTAAAATGCTATGACAATGGAACCCTTACTGCAAAACTAGACTTCTTCAATTGATAACAATGAAACCATTTTTTCCAAAGTCCTTGTAAAAAGATAATGACAATGAAGCCAAACTACTTTAACACTAAACAAACGTATCTCTATTATTTTGATCAGATGATGCCCTAAAGATGTCTTCAAAATTTTCTGATGCAATTGGTGTATGTTGAAATAATATGTACCTCTGATGTAGTGATGTCTTCAACTTGTGGGTGCCAAGTAGATGATTCTAAGGATGATCTAATGCTTCTACACTGGTAATACCAAAACCCAATTGACTCCTAAAATGCTTCGAAAGCAATATTTCAGATGATAATCTCAGTAAATTTCGTGAACCAAATTTGTCAATGCTAGTCAACCTCAAACCCTTGGACTCTTTCAATTTGCCTTTGCTACAATCTTCAAATTTGAGAAAGTCAAGTATAGTTATTGATCCAAACTTAAACAAGAATGAAAAAAATTACAGATATAATCATATATACAGAGATGCAGTAGAAAAACACTTCATTTCATTAATAGAAAAATATTGAACTATTCTTACCAACACAATCGAAATAAAATAGCTCCAGTGATGGTAGCTTATCTTTGAGAAGAGATGTGGTGGCTACATGCCAAATGAACTGTGTTACAATGAGTCTGAAGGGCCTATTTATTATTGAAAAACATGAGTAAACCCTAAACAACCAAAACCCTAACCCAAAGATATGTAACACCAAGAGTTTGGGGGCCCTGTTGGGGTTAGTTGGGCAACCAACTTCCCGGGGTTGTAACTTGGTCGTATTATATCCGTTTGGTGCATAAAATACCTTGTTGGAAAGCTATCTTTGAGTACTAAAGGTTTCACTGTAGTCCCTACCTACAATTAAGGTCCTGTAGTGGACCTAAAAAAACTCCTTTTAGGGGGTCAAAACTGCTCGGGAAGTTTAGGACCCGAAAAACTGCTAAAAATAGTAAATGTTGAAATAAATAAGGAAACCTATGAAATTTACTAGAGGGTCGAGGTGGAATGGGCAGGTGGCCACCAATATCCATCTGGATCATTCCTCCCCCCTTGGGAAGCAATGGTCCCCATTGTGTGCAGAGCCTCCATGAGGTGAGGAAATTTCTGTTGAACCAGATCCCTAGTGAACCACTTCCCTGGTGAAGGAGTTGGCCTGCTTTGACAACTCGATATAGATGTATCCTTTGTTGGTGAGTGTTATTGATCTGTGTGTCCATGATATGATCAGTTGTGGCATGTTCCATGTAGTCCAGGTTGAGCTATGCTGGTGTGAGCTATTCTGAAATGTCAGAGGTGTCCAACAATGGTGGAAAGTATGGCCGAATGCGGTCTACATTGAACACTGGGTGCATACCAAGGAACAGTGGGATGTTGAGATCGAAGGCATTGTCACCAACAACCTTGGTGATGGTGTATGATCCATATCAAAGCGGGCAAAGCTTGCGGTGGGGTCTAGCGAGGCGCGCCTTCTGCAAATGTAGCCAAACTTTGGCGTCCAATGGGAACTTTTGCAACACTCAATGTTGATCATGTCACTGCTTGAACTTAGCATTGGATCTGTCCAATATATCATGGACTTGTTGGCAGATGTGTTGAATGCACTCAATGAACCTGTTAGCCCTTTCAGCTTCGGACTGGACATGAGCTGAATCTGCCTGAGTGTCTGCAAATGGTATGGCCACACCAATGGGACGTAATGACTGAAATTCCATCCATACCTAAAAGGGGATGTGGCCTATTGACCTGTGGAGAGCTCTATTGTAGCTTTGTTGAACATAAGGGAGACTTTCATCCCACATGCGTGGATGCTTCAAGTTGTACATGCGCAGAATATGTACGATCATCCTGTTGACAAACTTTATTTCACCATCACTTTGGGGATGGAAAGCCATGGAATTAGTAAGTTTTGTATCCAACATCGGCTAGAGACTAGATAAAAATGCACTCAGGAATTTGTTGTACTCCTGATTTGAGACAATGGACCGTGGGATCCAAAGTGTACCCACACTCGCTCAAAGAAGAGCTTAGTAGTGGCCTCTGTTGTGATACTCTTCTTGCAGGCTGCCATGATGGCCATCTTGGAGAATCTGTCGACGACCACGAAAACACAATCATTTCCTTGCTTAGTAGAAGGAAGGCTTGACATGTAATCCATGGAGACAGATTCCCAAGCCGACTATGAGTAGGTAGAGGAGTATACATGCCTTGCTTCCTAATGGTTGGTTTGGCAATGGCGCTGGCGGTGTAGGATTTAATGTACTTCCTAACATCCTGATGAAGTTCCGGCCAATAAAAATACTTTTGTAATACTGCCATTATTTTCTCTACTCCGAAATTTCTAGCAACTCGACTATAGTGCGCCTCCCAAATCATCTTGGCATGCTTGCTTGAAGGAACACATATGTGTCATAGGTGGCATAATAGTGCATCCTGAAGGTGAAAATTTGGAACTTGCTTCCCTTCAAGGAGTGTCTGGTATGTGCTACCGAATTCTGGATCGCTCTTGTAAAAATACGGCCACCCAGAAGTCTTGTGCCCACAAGAGTCGAGCACAATGATCAGCGCCATGACTAGTGGTCAATCGAGGCACAATTTCTCTTGTGTGATTTCTATCGAAAGTCTTTGCTTAATTCATTATGGATCACAAAAGCCTGAATACATACATTATTGGTGTTGCCCTTCTTATACTTAATGTTCAAATGGAACTGTTGCACGTAGGTGGACCATTTCTAATGCAATTGTTCTGCAACTTCCCCTATGTTTGTATGAATTGCAAGGGTTGGTGGTCTGTGTGGATGACAGTTTCCTTCCCCAGAATGTAATGCTTCCATCGATGACTGACCTACATAATGGAATACATTTCTTTGTCATAAGTGGGATGCTTTCAGACTGTGTCTAAAAGTGTCTCGCTATGGTAAGCCATTGGATACCCATGCTGAGTAAGAAACACACCAATAGCATAGTCGAAGGTGTCTGTATCAATCTCAAATGGTTGTTGTAGGTATGGTAATGTGAACACTGGTGTAGAGAAGACGCGATGCTTCAACTCAATTAATTCTTGCTGTTGGATTTTAGACCAAAAAAAATTTGCTTTTGCTCCACCCTTGGTGAGTTGACTTAAAGGCCAAGTGATATGAGAGAACCCCAACACAAACATGCGGTATAAATTGGCAAGAACCAAAAAGCTGCAGATTTCTATTAGGGTGGTTGGGGCTGGACAATCCTGAATGACTTGTATCTTAGTTGGGTCCACATGTACACCTTTCTCATCAATGATGTACCACATATATTGAACTTGGATTAGACCAAATGTGCATTTCTCCAAGTTAGCACATAACTTGTTTTGTCACAGGTTTTGAAGGACCTGTCGAATATGGTGGAGGTGCTCTTCCCAACTCTGGTTGAAGATCAATATGTCATCTAAATACACCACCATGAATCCATTGGTGAAGGGTGGCAAGATTTCGTTCATCAGTCTCATGAAGGTTGTAGGGGCATTCGTCAATCCGAACGGCATGACCAACCATTTGAAAAGGACCTCCTTGGATTTGAAGGCAGTCTTCCACACACCAGAGGGTTAGATAAGCACCTGGTGATAACATAACTTCAAGTCAATCTTGCTGAAATATCTGCCCCCCTTGAGCTGGTCCAAAAGGTCATCAATCCGCAGGATTGGTACCTATTCTGGACAATGATCTTATTCAGTGCTCGATAGTCAATACAGAGTCTCCAGGTCCCATCCTTCTTCTGTAACAATACAATTGGGATCCCATAGGGTGATGAACTTAGCCTGATGTGCCATTTATGCAATAGTTCCTGAATCTGCCTCTTGACCTCATCATTCTATAGAATAGAGCGTCGATAGAGCAATCCATTGTGAAGCGGTGCACCCGGGGTCATATCGATGGAGTGCTTGACCTGATAGTGCAGAGGTACCCCTGTAGATGAGGCGAAAATATCCTTGTACTCCTCCAGGACCTTATCCATCTACTGCTGCTGTGCATAAGAGACCTGCATGGAAGCAGTGGCCATAACCTTACCCTTGCCTTGAGGGAAAATCACAAGGAAAACAAATTTCCTAGTCTAGGAAATGATCTTACTGCATTTCTTTGCAGTGATCAAAGAGATGGCGCTGTGCGGGGCTACCTTCGGTATCTTGTACAAATTATTGGCCAAAGTAATAATCACATAGCGAGGTCTAGGCTCATATACATCATTTCACTTCCACAAGTATGGTTTTCCTAACAATACATCACAAACTTCAAGAGGAGCAACATCACACAATACCTCATCCGTGAAGTGATTGATGTTGTAGGGCATGCGACACTGCTATATGACACAGAGATCTCGTCCTTGGTGAAGCCACCCAATGGTGTACGATTGTGGATGTGTTGTAGTCTTTAGGCCCAGTCACTTCACGACCTCTGCTGAAAATAGGTTATTTTGGCTCCCGCTGTCGACAATGAACTGTAGCA
>APFE030053746.1:69805-91279 GCA_000404065.3 Pinus taeda
TCCACTTTGTAACAAAGCCCTTTTTCTCTTTTTTCTTCCAATTGTTGTGGTGTTTCTCTAAAGAAGGTGTTGCTCTTTGTATCCTCATACTGTGCTATAATTTCCTCCATGAAAATTGACCACGTAACAAGTGGTTTACGAGACCAAAACCCTTAATACCATAAAAATTGATCTTGTTCTAAATATGAAGATGCAATACATACCTTTTGTAACAGTGGTACACCATGTAAATCAAAATATTTCTCCATCTGTAGTATCCAATTTACCGAATCCTTGCCATCAAACTTCCTCATCTTGATTTTTCTTGATTTTTGGAGCTCGATCTTGAAATGACTGTAATTCTATAATTTCAGATCTCCAAGTTTTGAAATTTCTTCTTGTGGTAGCTCTCTGAGTTTTCTTTCTAACCCCGCAAGTCTGATGAGAATTTGATTATCCAAGAAAGAGTTATGCCAAATCTCCCACGGTGACCTGATTATAGACTAGTTCAGTAGAGCGAACTTGTATGACGTGCCACGTCTCACTGTTTCGACCTTAGTACCTGAAACTCATATACGAAAAACTACATGAAGTCCTCATTCAATAATAATGTAAGGGTACAATAATAAAAATAGTGGGCTTCTATGGGGCACAATAATAACAATATGGGGACTACATGGGCACAACAATATAATAAGGGGGTTGTACTAATAACAATAAGGGGTTACACTAGTAGTATAGGGACCTAATAGAAATAGATCAATTAGGGCTTGGTATGCTATAGAACTACCTTGAAATTGATCATTAAATGATCTTGCTTGCACTACAATTGGGTCTGCAAACAACTTCAGATCAAAAGTGCTTGCATCAGATGCATAGAGGCCAGAAGGAACGTTCCACCACCCATGATTTAGGTCTATTCACTGAGCGAGTTTGGATCTTTAAAGGTTGCTTCAATACTTGTACTAATATAGGGTCGAGACTTCAAGGAAATTCTTCTAGATCACAATGAATTTTCTACAATAAAGTACCAAAATATGCCCAAATATGCTTTCATTCTACCCTTCAAGATAAAAACCAAATAAAACCCTTAAGCCCCAAGAATGATAAAACAAACTTTGAAATCAATGAGTATTTAAACAAGAAACATATGCTAAAATCTTGTAACTTCGTGCCACGAAATAATAACTCGTTTCTCCACAGGATCGAGAATGATTCCTTGAAAAAATGACGCTTCAAAAAGCTTAGAAATTACCCTGAAAATCCAAAGTGTACCCATCGCCAAAACATGATTAAACGTTAAGCATGGAACTTTGACATCTTCTTAGGATTTTCACAACTACCTCTGGCCACAAGTGATTTTAAAGCTTATGTACCTTTTGATCAACGTTTGATACTTTCCACGGAGAGGGAGATAGGTGGCTTTATATAGTTTTTGAAGGGATGACTTTAAGGGAATATGACTTGCATTTAGGAGGGAAATTTTAAATTTCGTTTGGAGCCAAAACCCCTTCCTTGAATTAGGCTCATTTGTATTTAAATTTAAATTTAAATTTGGGCCAAAACTTCCCTTTGATTTGGGATCCATTTGAATTTAAAAATATTAATAATTTTTTTGACTTCAATTAAATTTACCTCTTCAAGGACATCCTTCTTATGCTTATGAGATGTGCCATAGACTGGCCAATAATATGTTGGAACATCACTATTTGTTGGGGATTTTTACCACAAGGTGGAGTCATCAACTTATATTTGACATATCACTCAAACCATAGAGAGTCTCATGACTAGCCACATATTGTCAGAATTTTCATGGTT
This sequence comes from Pinus taeda, assembly GCA_000404065.3. Taxonomy (NCBI): domain Eukaryota; kingdom Viridiplantae; phylum Streptophyta; class Pinopsida; order Pinales; family Pinaceae; genus Pinus; species Pinus taeda. The sequence goes on from APFE030053746.1 coordinate 71,603, forward strand.
AGGATAATCTAATAAAAGTGACTGTAACCATAAAGACCTTAAATTTCCTTTTCATATTTGTCATCAATGGCATGGCATCTTCTACTGCGAGTTGGGTTGACATCAATGACAACCATATTTCAACAAATATATCAAGTGGGAAGCTACTTCCCATGCATCTTCAAAGATTTCAATATTCTATTTATATTATTGACAATATTTTGATTTTAGTCCATTTAGGAGGTGTGCGCTTTCTTAACTCTATGGGGTGTGTGTAACCACCCCATCCCACATTTACCCACTTTTACAAGCTCTTTGGGGTAAACATGAGTTGATTGTTACTATGGAATGATCCGACCTCCAAGTTCCATTTATGGAAGTGGGGTATACTAATCGGAAACATATTGCCATCCCTCAGGGACAATAGATCACCCAAATGACTGACAACAACCATTGGTGATCAATCCCTGAGTTGGAACTTTCATTTCTCAAACTTTACACCCAAACCACATGCTTGATACACTGTGCATGCTGTTGGAAGGCTCCAATCGCACTCATAAGCCTTTCTGCATGTGGTTATAACCGAAAATTTTTGGTTCAAAGGGTGCACTTGCAATATTTGTGCCACTTTCGTAGGGTTGGCCTACAAGCCACTGCCCAAAACAACCTAAAAATTTCCAAAATAAGATCCAGTATAATCACAAGTCTAATCAACCAATACTAAGCTAGATCTTGTCCAAGACACACCTAATACATGATAAACATTTTGTCAAACATATGGTAAACAAAGTAACTACATGTCATGAATGCATATATGATCATGATCTTCTTAACTTCATCAGAGAATCGTCGAGAAGGCTCAAAGCCCTCTCAAGCCAGCTGCAACAATACTTGTTAGCTGGTGCATGCATTAACCATTCAATAAATTATCAAATCATGAATAAGATCTATAGTAAGACCACATCATTCAACCATGCATATAACTAGCATATAACCAGAATATAATCCATGACAAACCAAGCATAAGATCAACATAATAACTAGTACATGTGCTCATCAATCACAATAAGAAAATAACTCATATTAATCATATGCAAAAGCCAAACCAGTTAGGCACTTCCCATTAGAGAAATTTTGAGGTCTAAAATGGGCCTCCTAAAGAATATTATAAAATAACAGTGGAAATAATAAAATAAGATTATATTACATCCTCAAATTTTAGAGGGAAAAAAGAAAAAACCACTTTTTCAACTCATATTTTCAACTTCTCTTCCTACTAGTTTACTCAAATTTTGAGTAGGAGCACTCATTGGATGCAAAATTTAATTCCTCATCCAGGGAGTACCCATGTTGCATACTTTCGATGGACCTTGCTACATGAAGAAAAGAGAAATACATGAAAAATGTGTTTGCAATCACGTTTTTCATGTATTTCTCTTTTTTCATGTAGCAGGGTTCATCGAAAGTATGCAACATGGGTACTCCTTGGATGAGGGATTAAATTCAGCATCCAATGAATATTGTCATTCAAAATTTGAGTAGAACCATTGGGAGATAAGTTGAAAATATGGTTGATAAAGTAGTTTTATTTATTTATTTATTATTTTTTAATCTTTTTACTTTTTAACTCCAAAAATAGTGAATCATTCCCTATGGCTGAAATCATCATCTTGAATCCTATTGATTCTTATAAAGTTGATTCTGGTTGTACATTTTTGTTTTGAGGCCCATTTTTTACCTCAAAATTTCTCTAATGACGTATCACCTGACCATAGATTGCGCTGAACCAAATCTCTCTCTCAGCCGATCACCCTAGTGCCATATTCCAAGCATGAATGTGGGATCATATGGGTTAAACTGAAATAGAACCAACCAAGGCTCCTAGAGGCCAAACCAACTCAACCCTCAACCACAATGATTTCAACTAAACTATTCCAAAAATCACTAACACCAAAACAAGGTTGGATGCCTCTGACTTCCTTCACTAGCTCTAGAGGAATTTTCCTATCTCCACCCTTAACTCTTGTGGATTTTCCCGAGACCACCTCAACCAGGATCCAAGTCTACCAACCATCCAAATCTTAATCAAATAGAAACCCACTACATCATGGCTATCTAGGAAATGGAAAGGCAAGGCTAAAACTACTGTCAATCCAAGCAAAGCCCATGCCAGTGACAAAAAAATAACCAAAGAACCACATGCATGTACCATGCATTCAAATATCACCAAGGAAATCACAACCTGTTACCTGCAATGTACACCTGCTGTAGTTGTTGTTCCCAACTTTTCCTTGCTCTCCCTTGCTCTCTTGTCCAAGTGCTTCCTCTTCCTTCCATTAGAGATTTATTTCTATAAGTTATCCCAAGCTAGAAGTGACAAAAGTTGTGAATCGATTCTCTTATGACTTTTTATCATTAATGTCTAGTCTCTTCCTTTCCTTTTTCCTTTTTTCTTCATTTTCCCTCATTTTCTCTCTAATTTCCCTTGTATGCATATTTGAGTATCTTCATCTTTTTTTCTCCTATTTTCCTTTATTTCTCATATTAAATTTCCATTTATTGCCTATTGTCGTTGCCAATTTCCATAGCCATTAATAAAACACAAGTGATGCCCACTATAATGTTTTTCCCTCCATTCAGCTTGGAATACATGTCCCATGACCTTGGTTTAATTTATTTACATAGAAAATCAACTCAAGGCCATTACAGTGTGCCAGCGGTGGATATTGCCAATGTCGATGCCTTTATGGCAAGAGGAATGAACAAAGGAGCATGGTTTATAACTTATTCTAGCTCTTTTATTATCTTTTTAAGCCTATTATTTTTTGCTTCCTATTCCATGACAGAGTGTGCCTGTGCTTCTCCCATAATAAAATGAAATTTCATGATCTCAATGGATCTAACTTTAGAAACACCAATGTCCATTTGTGTTTAACCTATCATTCTTTTATTTTGAACTTTCACCCTTTCAATTTTTAACTTTTTGTTACTTCTGTCATAACTTGCATTTTCCAAGGTGACAGGGTGATCATTGAAAGTAGTGGTCTCTTCAACTATCTCTTCCATCATCCTTTGATTTTCATCTAAATAAGTAGTAACCCAATGAAGTGGTGCAAAGATATCAACTTCTACATCCATAATCTCTTCCACGCTTGGTGTGTCTTTGAACCTTTAACCTTGGTTGACTGAGCAGTATGCGACCTTTCTTGGGTGAACCTGGAAGGGGGATTTTTGATGTAAGAGCATATGACTTGGAAGGAAAAATCTTCAAACTTGTTCCAAAAATCCAAAAAAATAAAAATCTACAGGCAAAGGAGTGGGGTCCTTTAGCCATCAATTTCCGTGCTTTTCTAGTTTAGGATAAGGATAAAATTTAAGAATAAGACCAAGTTGTAGTAATCGCTTTGTGAATACGCTGTAGTAAGCTTTATGGGTAGTTTCTTTAATCTCTCTATGTAATTAGTATGCTTTTGTAAATGATAAGGACTGAGAGGGCTTTATCTATGATTTTAAAAATGTAATAATGAGACTTCTCTAAGTTAGTCGATCCCGAAGACATTGTCATATTGAAAATTCTCTCTGTGCAACCGATTTTTATGATTCTTTGTCAATTGGAATTTGTATGCGGTTCCTTACTTCTGAACTTTTTTAGGTGATTTGGCTCTGTTTTTCCGATTTATACTTGCTCTAAGTTTAATGGTGTGAGTGCTTCCATATATTAGCACATCTGTTCCTCTTACATGCATTGTTGAGCTTCCAAGCGGGAAAATCTGTTCTACACAGGAAAACCCGTGTAATTACTTAGTTAAACAAAGCATTGGACTTAAAATTTTATAAAATCTGGTTCATACCTATATCGGGTCCGAACCATTATCACATCGTAATAACACAAGTGGAGTGGGAAGGACCTTTGGAACCGCCGAAGTCCGAAACTCCGACAGTTCGAACCTGAAACATTATAGAGCAGGGTGGAAAAGCATATCGGGTCTGCAATTGTTATCACATCGCAAGATCATAGCAGGAGGAGTCAAGCCTTTAGAACATTGGAGTCGTCGATTGCGACCTCCGATAACACTATGTGTTATCGCATCAGGGAAAGGAGCGTTGGAAGGGCCAATAGTTAACCGCCGATAGTGTTAATTGCTTATAATGCATTTCTTTGAAATAAAGCGACGATAGTGTAATTCTTGGAATTAACACTAAAACCATTTATGAGTTGTGACAGTGTTTTAAAGCGCCGATAGTGTTGTTCTGTTTCTTTGGAACAAAAGCCCACGACTGTGTATAATGTGTTTAAAAATGCATTTCCCTTTGTTTAAAGCAACGATAGTGTATTTCTATAATTCCTATGGAACTATAGGCTGAAGAAGGGAAAGATTTGTGCCCGATAACAAGGGTTGGGGTGATCAGAGGAAAAAACTCATGAAGCTATTAGTCTAACAATAGATGACTGATACACTTGTTGAAGCAGAAAGAGGAATTCGGCTAGAATTAGAAGAAATTGTAGCCAGATTTGAAAGTTTGTCTATATCGCCTGCAACCAGGCCACCACTCTTCCTCATCTCCACCACTCAAGATCCTATCATTACTTTATATTTTACTTGATGTATCATTTCTCTTCCTTTGAGCAGAGGATGAACTCTGATAAGTTTGGGGCATGGAGGTTGGAGGTTTATTTTTGGGCTTTTTGCCTCTTTTCTTGCATCTTCTTCCCATGTTGGTACTAGTTTCTTCAAGAACTTATTTAGTAACTCTTGGAAAATCTTGGTCTCTTGATGAACCAATGTGACTCCCTTCACTTTCCTCTGCAACTCTTGTAAATAAATTTTCGTATCTAACTATACTCAGGTGTCTAGAAAATATATCTTCTAGATCAAAACCTTAAATGGCTTAAACTTCACTTAAATTAAAAATAATTCAGATATTGGGTAAAGTTTTCAAGGTGGACCCCATTCTTTACAATCACTTCTCCAATAACAAATGGAAAATAAATGATTTATATTTTCTTCTTGCATTCAAATAAAAATAACCATGGGTGCTATTGTCTGTAGACTTCAACAAAAAATACTTATCTATGACAAATTTGGGAAACATTAGTGGCTTCTCTTGAAATCCATATATTTGAATCAGAGTATTATTCTCTCTTTTGTCATGGAGACCTTTGCCCATAGGAAATCCTAGGCTTGTCCCAATATTCCAGTGGGTTCTCGTCTATTCATGATGTAATTGACTTCCTTCACAAATACATCTTGGACTTGGTTGTAGTGGGCTCTCATCTAGTCATGATGAAAATGACTTCATTCACAAATAAATATCTAGAAAGGAAATATCAGAAGGAACCTAAGAAGCTAGCGAAATAAATTCATGAATGATATTCATCTCGCCTGCTTGGGATCCAAGAAACTGTTTGCCTCCAACAAATTTAGTAACCTTTTTGGCTTTGGTAGCTTAAATATCCATATGAATTCTGTAGGATTGATAGGAATTGGGTTCTTCTTCATTCATAGTCTTATCATTCTCATCTTCAGGTTGACATTATTTGCATAAAGATAAACAATTTCTTTGAAATAAAAAAATTGTGGAACACATGCAGTGTTTGCCAATCCACTCATACAAATATTGTTATTGTTTTTCTACTCAATATGCAATCGACCAATGAAAATTATTATGGAGAGGGGAAAGTGAGTTATAGGTATCACCACATCCATCTCTTGTTTGTACTTAGAAATATGTGATTAATCATTTTCATTGTCAATGCCATTTATTTTTAAATTCCTCATTTTTCTATATAACCATTAGTTGTTTCTTCCTTGCATGTGAACTTGATTAGGCAAGATATGCTTGATAAATAAAAAATATATATTAAGGTTATTGTTTATGGGAGATAGTCAAGAAAAATCTCAAAATTTTAAACCATCTCTTCCATTTACTTCACAACTTACTCCTCTTTTAATATCCTCAATATCGGTACCATAAGTGATAGGGGGATTTATGAAGTGAAATAAAAATTAAGCTATGAAATCTTTATGATCATAACAGTTGGCGTACAAGCAATTAATAGTGATGAGTGGGAAAGCATGTGAGGAAGGACAAGTGTGGGGGAACATAGTTGTGGAATGGAGATGTGTAGAGGTGTGGAAGGAGGAACATGTGGAAGATGAAGTGTTTTGCGGGAGAAGGATGTGCGAAGGAAATGTGTGGAGAAAAGAGAATGGGGTTACTTCTGCACACATGAAATTTAGCTAAGTAAAAACACTTAAGAGGTTACAGTTTTGAAGGTCAACACCTTCCCAAAAAATAGTGATAGAAATCCATTGACACAACATCACATAAACCCTAGTCATGGTAATTCCTTGGATGGAAATCCACCAAACACTATGCATTTATAGTAGCATGATGTCCCTTTTGCAACCAAGAGATGCTGATATGCTACTATGGCTTCAACAACACTTTATAAAACATTATGTTTTCTCCACACTCTTCTTGCAATATTTTAATGTTATCTCCAAAAAGTGATGTAGATGCACTCTTGTCTCCCTTAGCATTTTGTGTCATGTATTATTACCTTTTGTTGGAATTCAAATCCGTTAGAAAATCACAAGCCAAATGCCTTTGCACCCCACACATGAAGCACACTCCATTAAATTGTCCTTCTCTTCCTCTAGGAGTTCTTCAACCTCAAGTGCTTCATAATTTCTTTTGAATTCTTAGTTAGTAGCATTGTGTTGGTCTCTTTTCCTTTGTTTACATTAGTTTGTCTTCTTCGAAAATGTTTCTACCTTGATCTCTTGTTACTCTTCCTTGGTAACATTGATGCTTTCTAGGAAACTTCACTTCATCCTTCAAGGCCAGTTGATATAACCTTACAATGGAGTGATGCTCATGATGCTAAGCTCATATTAGGTAGCATATCAGAGGGCATTAATATATCTACAAACAACCTCATCAACTACATCAATTCTAGATATAATGGAAAACCTATAAAACCACTAAGTGTTCTTATTCATGCCCATCTCCTTTTGCCTAAGGTTTTAAAGCTTCGTGAACAAATTTATAGAGTAGTCCACCAAAAGGAATTCACCCTTCAACTTGGCAACCATCCCGTCTCAAGTGGGAAAATTTTACCCCATAATATTTTACATTTTCACCGGCCTTAATCTTTTCCCTTCATTTTCTTTATTTATCCATTTAAATATTATCCCATCATAGGGGTGCATACCCTTTCAACATTATGCATGCATACTTAATTTTTTTGGGGTTTTCCATTTGCTCAAATTAGATTATATTTTCCATGTCCCCAATCTAGTTAATTATTTCTTTTAGGTTTGAGACTCTTGAGTGGGAAAGGGTTTCCATATTTTCTCTAGTTCTCAAATTTATCAACACCCTTATAAACCTTTCCTTTTGATCTTGGGATTCTTCAACTTCTTCTTTTGGAACTTCTAGTTATTACTCATCGTCAATCACATCATGGATATTATTCATGACTCCTCTTTTATGGGTTTCTTCCAAGGCATCCATCCTAGAAAACATGGGCCTGAACATCTTACTAATCTCATTTGGATAACCTCTTCATTGCTCAAAATCTTAGCCTAGTATTCCCATTCCCCTTGTATATGTCATTTCATTGTTTACTTGCGTAATTTTCCATTTTCTCACAATTCTATTCAACAATTTCCTTCTATTTGAATTTATTATCTTCCCTTAACGATCCTATTCTAAAATTTGTCTTTATTAGAATCATTTTCATTCATGTGGGTATCAAAAGTTGTTGTGATACCAAACATAAGCAACTAACATGCATGCATGTGATAAGTCTACAATTAAAATCTGATGGCACACAACATATAATGGAATTACATAAACAACATGCAATTAAATAAAGTCAACAATGGAGGGAACACAACTCAAAAAGTTATATAATACCAAATTTCAAATCTTCCAAATATTACATGCATGTCTGAATGGACACTTCAGTGTTGTTCCAAAAACTAGGCCAACTTCCTCTACAAAAGTATGACTAAAATATCCATTTGTCTAAGCCTTAGCTATGTTACAATTAGTTCTTAAGCATCAGGTATTATTTTATGTTGTTGTTGTGAGAGTCTAGAATCTCTAGTCTTTCCAACTCTTCTTGTCTCTTTATTTTCCCCTTCTCCTATATTTCCCCCATCTCCTTTGTTTCTTAATTTTTTTCTTCTATTCATATGAATGTCATTTTATCTCCATGAGAGTGATACCCAAAATATTTTTTTCTCAATATTAGACTTCAAGGCATTTACTACAACTTTCCATTGACATGTGGAGACCTTCCAAGGAATTAACTCAATTAAATCACCATCAAGTTCATGGCATGTTTTGGTAGGCATGAGGAGGATCATCAAATAAAGAAATGAGTTGATAGACGTTAAGGGTACAAAGCATCTCTGACTCTACAGCTACAAAGCATATTTAAACCCATTGGTAATCCTTGTTGCAAATTAGGGTTTGGATTTGATTGCTAAGGAACCTTTTGTAAGATACCCTCTACTAACCATAGGCCAAACCAAAGACTGAGGGAGGTAGTTATTATGCTAACCCAATCTCCATGGTCCAGTTATGGAAATGGGATCCATTTTTTCTCTTTTACTCTCAAGAAGCTCAAAACGAATGATACCATCATGTTTTTCATTTAATATTAGCCATTTAATTAGTACCACCTTACCAACCTGATGCGTGGTGCCTACGTGGTACCCACATGATGCTCACGTGGAAATCATAATTGGCCCCTCTTTGCCACATGACAGTGTTACTCCAGTTGACAACATCTTTATATGTGTGATGTAGTACCCACTATACAACGACATGACCCAACCCATCACACATATGTGTTATATGAAAATATTATGGGTGTGGGCCCCTCAAAGGCCATGACACCATAAACGCACTCTCCCTGGAGGTAACTCATGTTGGCCCCTGTCGTTCCTTCCAAGCATACATGGAACCTCAAAAACCCCACCACTAACATGGCCCAATACATGTGTCCCCACTATGCGCTTAACTCCACATCATCCCGGTCAAGACTCTCTTTGATGCTTGCCACATTGCCAGGATGACCTGGCTTCCATTTATCCTTATGGGTGTCATGGACATACAATACGACACCTTCCCCCTACTTTATCATGGCATAAATACTGGCCCACTATGCCATGTTTGACCAAAGATAAAATCCAAGGACTTTAGAACCCAACCTTGCAAAATACATTTAGGGAAATAGTATCAGGGTGACATGTAATGCCTCAGGTACCCACCTAGTCCTCTAACTCATGGTGTAACCACATCTCCACATCATAATAGTTTTGAAGATTTCTATCGCAATGATGTGTCGACGCATGAGCACCAACGCCATCACCACATCATCCTGACTTTTCTACCTCGACTAGATTTTCCCCGACTTCCATTGAATTCTCCAGGGATCAAGTTTCAGGACACAAGGATAGTACTCATGCTTACTCTTCTCTATGGCTCAGATCACTTTGCCTTTGTGCATGGACATGGAGCTTGGCCATATGGAACTTATGAGGAATGTGTCTCTACACTTTTCTAGGCCCTAATTTGCAGCCCCTATGGCATAAGAATATATAGTATGGTATTTTTTTCCTTGGCATTTGGTTTCGGCACCTTGTCACACAAGCTTACTCAACACAAAGGCTAGGCCCTACATCTCAATCCCCGCACATATCTATAGGCACATCCTTCCTCAAGCAGGCAAATAATATCACATTTCATGACATACACGTTGAACAAACACATTGAATACATATCAGTACGACCTTTCGGCCAACACAGATACTTAACATTCCATATCCATGCCTTAAAACAATAATGCTCATTCAAGCAAGAATGCTACATTCCTCAACATTATAAGCCAGAATAAAAATAATACATTAAACAAGCATAAAGCACTAAGGGCAAGAAAGTTGTGATCATACACTTATCTTTGATAAATTGAACTAGGCAACTGAGATTGGGAATTTGACTCTCCACCCAACCTTAGACACATTGTATCCAAGTGTTTTTTGCAGTTGAGTCACCCCCAAGCTAGATTCCATAGCTTGAGAATGAGTGCTTAAGGGATCAAAGAAAATTCGCCAGTGGAAATAAGGAATCCAAAGGACCCTCCACCTCCACCCACCAACTGCTACATTCAGTCACTGTCTCATATGGAACCCAAAGGTTCACCACATCCACCTTTTAGTTCACTAAGGGAATCCATAGGTTGTACATCCACCCTCTTATAAGCAAGGGAATACAAAGGCTAGGCCTCCATCCTTAATACAACAAGGGAGTCCAGAGGTTGTGCCTCCACCCTCAATCAACAACAAGGGAATCTAGAGGTTGTGCCTCACCATTAATCGACAGCGAAGGAATCCAAAAGCTATGCCTCCACCCTCAATCAACAACAAGGGAATCCCTAGGTTGTGCCTCCACCCTCCATCAACAACAAGGGAATCAAAATCTCACTTTAAACCAATAAGAAAAGAAGAGGGGGGCTAAATAAGTCTCCTACCAAGAATTCAAGGATCAGGAATCCACCCAAGTTGTCAAGGGAATCTAGAGAAAACTATCCCTACCCTTCAGTCTTACATGGAATCCAAAGAACCTTGTCCTCACCTGTGAGTTATTCTTCCGCCTCTCAATGCTAAACCAAGTATTAACTCTTCTTCCTTGTGTTCTCGTCTCGTTCTTGCTCAATTTATTTCTCATGCATTCTTGTTGTTTTTATTTTTGCATCAGATATTTATCCCTCTCCGATGTGCGTGAGAGTGGTCTTGGTGTATACGCTCTCTCTTCTGACGTGCGTGTCTCATGTCTTCCCTGAGGATGCCTTGTCTTTTCCTTAGGTCATTGCAACTGTCTTTTGTTGCATGCATTGATATTGTTGTCACACCTTCCTTCTCGTCCATGGTGGTTTTGTTGTGTTTGACCAATGGAGAGAATGTTGTGTGTCATCACCTCCTTCCTCCCCACTTCTCGTTGGTTGACTTTTATGTTCCTCATCTGTTAGTGCACCCCTTTCCTCATTTGATTTTATCAATTCTGCCTTGTAGTCTCATCCAAGGAAGTCATGGTTCTTTAGTCCCGCCTTCTTGTTCAATTAATTTGCAATACAGTCCATTTATGGCAAGTATGTTAGCCTTCAATGGTTGTCATTAAACAAGTCAATATTCCTTCCAATCCAAAGCAACCTCCTTCCATAAACTCTGGAATTTGTGTCTCAATTCTCAAGCCATTTATTTATAATCAAAATATATGAATTATTTACAATGAGGGGGAATTAGCTCAGGGCTCTCGCACCTTCCATATCCCCAACCTCTTTGTCATCTAAATGAATGAGAAAGCTCTAGAAAATCTTTCAAAATAAGAGAGGGATGCAGATGCTCCCACCTCAAACACACGAACAACATACTTTGGTTCCTTAAATGATTTTCCATTTCTAGGTAGGATGCATATCCCTCCTAACTTACCAATCCATTCCTTCAAGGAAAGTATACATTATATTAATACTATTAATTTTCTAATCAAATTTGTCACTCTAATCATTCTATGAATTCAATCAATATTGCATGATATCATGTTTCATCTTCGTATCTATATGTGTGAAAACTACTTCTTAATAAAGTGATTACAATGCAATGTATCCTCTAACTATCATTTTAATTATTGTATTTAATATAACTTCTCAAATTTTACATTTGAAAGAAAAATATATTTTGTAATATTTCTCCATGAAATTAAGACATACTGAGTGATATTCATAAATATATATACTTTTTAAATGGAGAAAAATGTTCCTATATTTATGAAATATAAAATAAAAATAAAAAATAAGACTCTCACTCTTTAATAAATAAATAAGTAAAATTATATTAAGACAAATTAATAATAATTTTTTATTTTTATTTTTTTAAAGACATATCAAAGACATTAATTTTTTTACTATTATTTTAATTTATTCATATTATGCACATGCTAATGTGATATCTCACCCAAGTTTCACACGGGATAAGTCTCCTACCAAGACTGGGAGTGGTTGATTGAGAGATTTTATAAAAAAATATCTTCATGGGAATACATGACACTATCTCTGGCTGGTAGTGTGATATTGGCCACGGCGGTATTGTCACAACTCTCTGTTTACTGGGCACACTTGTTCTACTTACCTACAAGCATCATACAACGACTCAACAAGATTACTGCAAACTTCATCTGGGGAGGATCGTCTATACATAAAAAAATCCACCTCACAAAAATGAAGGATATATCATTACCCAAACAGCATGGTGGATGGGGTATCAAGGATCTTCGGCAATTTGGATGCACGCTATTATACCGCACCTTGTGGAGAGGCATTTTCGGCTGCGGCCCATGGAGCAATCTAATCCGACAGAAATACATGAAGGGTAGGAATATTGAATTTTGGTACAGGCTTGGGAGCATTGGGCCTCGGAATGGATCCGCCATATGGCTCAGCATGAGGAAGATTGAAACATATTTCCTGTCTCGTTTACGGCGGCGGATATGTACTGGCAGCAGTGTTCTCATTGGTATTGATCCCATTATATGTGGTCATGGCGACTTACACATCCCAATGGATCTCACCACACATCTTCAGCGGCATGGTATATTCACATGGAACAAACTCATCACAGAATGGCGCGGCTCTACACCAATCTAGAAAGATGGTACTGATCTCAACCTGCTGGATATATTGGATGGAATCTGGATATCGATCAAGGACACACTATCCCGGGGAAGTTTCCATCGTCATGGTCCTGTTGATCATCTCATCTGGACTGTCTGCAGTAATCGAAGGCCTGTTTCCGTCAGAGACATATATACACATATGATCAGTTACAGATCTCCTAATTCTCAATCACCATTCCCTTATGTTTTTTGGAAGGCGAGATGTCCTCTAAAATATATCCATTTTGCGTGGCTGGTCTTCCACAACAAGAACCTCTCATGGGACAACCTCAGGAAGCGTTCATGGCACGGTCCCAGCAGATGTTCAATGTGTGAATCAGATGAAGAGACCAATCTACACATGTTTTTCAAATGCCCTTCCATTCTGTGGATCTGGTATGTATTGGCAAACTCTTTTGATTTCCCACTGACTGTATTTGACTCTACACGTGCAGCTCTCTTCTGGTGGAGTCAGCAAAATGGGAATCGGCGTTTTCTCATTCTCATCTTTCTATGGACTGCATGGAAATGGCGGAATTCATGAATCTTCAATGATTCAAATTCACCTGTATCTTTCATTCTGGACAAAATCTTGGCAACATGGTATATGATATATGGGTCTGATTGAATATGTCTGTTTTGATATTTTCCTATATTCACCATATAGACTATCTGAGGCCATATACACTATTTTGACTCTCATACACAGCTGCATACAGTCCTCATACATATGTAATCTGAACTGTCATACTTTTATATATTTGATGTGATATGATGAATATGGACCAGATATGGACTACACATATATGTACATTTGTCTTTATATTGACTCAATATAATATATCATGCTTTTTTTTCTCCTGATAAAAAAAAAAAAAAAAAAAAAAAAAAAAAAAAAAAAAAAAAAAAAAAAAAAAAAAAAAAAGAGAAAGAAAGAAGAAAAGAAAGAAAAAGAAAAAAGAAGAAGAAGAAGAAGAAAGAGAAGAAGAAAAGAAAGAAAAAAGAAAAAAAAAAGAAAAAAAAGAAAAAAAAAGAAGAAAAAAAAGAAGAAAAAGAAAGAAGAAAAAAAGAAGAAAGAAAGAAGATTTACGGCTGTCTTTAGGTGGTTGAAGTGGATTTGCGCATAATTAAAGAAAATGTTGATGCAAAATAATAATGACATTTTTCTTCACTTTAAAAAATATTTTAATATATAGATACTTTAAAATATTTAAGATATAGATTATCGATTGCAGAGAGAATCCACGTTTTCAGGATAAAAATTAAAAAAAAAAAAAATAATTATAATATTGATTTAATTGATAAGTAAATCTCAATTAAAAATAAAAATATGAAAAAAAAAAGAAGGCAGCTATATATACGTGTTTTGTTAAATAATTTCATTTTGTAATGTCATTTTAAAAAACACATTATTGTAATATTGTTTTAGCAAATATAAAATGACCACATGATTTGTAATATAAAAATAACTTTTTTGGATTTCAAGACTCTTATTTATATCTTTTCTAATATCTAAAACTTTTATCACACTACCAACTTTCTGATGATTGAACAATGGTCACATGCATGGGTTGTTATCTGTATACTGAATTTAACACTTAACAATGATGATTTGCCTCCTATAATTATTTTTAATGAATTTAAATGGCGTTTTTTGGCACAACTCACTTAGAGCTTTTAGGGTTGCAATTGCTTATATTAAATTCGTGAGATGTAAACTTTTTATAATGTTTTGAATTTTTTATAAACACTTTTCCTTTCTTATTAACATTAAATGTCTTTTATAAACACTTTTCTTGTATCAAATCTTTCTAGAGGACATGATTACCTTTAGGAAAAAGATAAAAGATAATATAAATAGCATAATCTAACTATTATAGTCTTTAATTTTTTGAATTTGTCTTTCATAATACAAAAGCAAAAATAATTTAAATAATTCTTAATTTCCATTTCTTGTTAGGTTTAACCTAATTTAAATTAATGTTATAACTTTTTATAACTTTAAATAATAAAGAAATATAATACTTATTATAAATTAATAAACTATATGAAAATAGAAATATAGAAAGGAATAAAAAAAAATAGTAACTAACATAAATAGAAGTTACTAAAGAGCCAATAATAAGAACTCAAGAGAGGTACCTTTACAAACAATAATTTATATAATAATAAAAAATAAAAAATTGAATCCTTTAATGGTTAAATTAATAGATAAGTGGCATACATTTTCTGTTCAAACAAATTAATAAGAAATGCTTATAATCACAAAAAATTACTTAAATTGTATTGAGTAATTAAAAAAACCTATTCATTTATTAATTAAACTACCTATTTAATATAAAAATTTGATTTTTCAATTTTTAATTATAAATATTAAATATTTATTATTTACGCATTTTCCTTTGGGAAGAATTATTGACCGTGAGATCCATTGTTAGAAAAACATATACATTGATTAAAGCTATCAAATGAAAAAAACAAACACGACCTTTATAAAGAGATGTAATTGCTAAATATAAATTTTAAAGCTAAAAAATTATTTTAAAAATATAAACTTGAGCATTGGAAAAATTACTTAGCAATTTCATTGTATTAAAAATTATTTTTAGGTATTGGTGAATAATGTAGTAAAACTTCTTATTACACTGTAAGGTGTTTCCCTCTCGGAAGAACTCCCCTCCCATGCACTAACATATAGCACTAATTAATGCTTCTTTAACAATTATTGAAAGACAAAAAATTACTAACAAAATGCAAGGACCATGCTACAAAAATTGTCAGTGTGTTTATCTTATCCTTGTTATGACTTGTCTCCTAAGTGATTAGTGGATGAAATGCATCTTTCTGTTATATTATCGTTTTGTATCCTTCATTCCATCATTTTAGCTACTAGAACCAACAAGAACACCACAAGTATATTTGCGTGTAGATGTTCTTGTCATTTACTCTATAGTTGTTATGAGTGAAAATTATGTCTCTAGATACTTTAATGGCTTCCACTGGCCTGGTTAAAGTTCTGGTTGTGTGAACACTATTCTTACACGTTGCTCTGCTTGATTGAAATTATTGTTCGATTCGTAATAATGGTTGCATTATTTGATAAGGACATTGTTTTGGCATGGAAAATTTAAAGGTCATAGTACATTTGTTACTAATTCTATTTGTGAGTGACTTACCGTATTGCAGTTGTTGGAATTAATACAAGAGGAGACAGATACCATTTCCAAGTATGGCTTGTATCACTTGCAAGATATGACGATTAGGGATTTTGGACTGTGGTGTTACACATTTTTATTTGAATAAATTGGGTAAACTTATCATAATAAGTTATTAATTGGAATATTTTAAAAAATTTAATATATTTTATGTTTTAGAAATCTAATGAAAATGAGTAAATTTGACTTTACTTACCTCCCACAAATTTTCTAAATGTATATAATTATAAGGAACTTATAAACTTTTGAAATCTATTGAAATGACAAATTACTATAATAGGAACTTGTTACTTATAGAATTTGTAACTTGGCGAAGTTGGAGACGTCCCAAAACACTCCCTTATCAAGTGATTCAGATTCAGTCAGATAGTGAAAGGCATGTTAACACCAGTGCTTATCCTCTACTCTTCTCGACACCATGCAAAGTCCCACTCATGCTTCTCTAAAGCCGCATTCAACAATAAGTCTCTTCTCGACACCACGCAAGTATTAAACAAGAAGTCACCCAAGTGATAGGGTTTGACTCTTAAAATAGATCAAGTTTCAGAGAGAGGTGCATATAAAGTGTTTGCGTTTATTAGTATTCCATTCTTAATCATAGGGTTTTATTGTTTGTGACTATTGTGAAATGTATTAGCTGTTTCCAGACTCAATTCCATCATCTCCTAATGGGAAACCAATTTTGTATGAGCAAGGACTAAGAGATTGTTGCCACAAGTTCAATCAACTAGGGGGCACATAAAAATTGATTGATATCTTCGCATTGATTGGAACTCAAGTCTCTCATGATTTGTAGATTTATCTTGTTCATATTTCTTTGGAGCAATTTCTTTAAATGTTGACATTTTGTCTTTTTTATTTCAGAAAAGGAAATCCCTGTTAAGGTTGATTGGTGAATGTGATTGGTATTTGGGCTTCTCTTGATATTTTATGCATTTGAAGTGACTTCTTAGTTAGTGATGAATATGAATCTCTCAAGAGACCTTTCATATATTGTGAGTTTAGATTAAATGTGCTTGACTTGATATTCACTCTATATGTCTTGTGACCCCTAAAATGCACTAAATTATGTTGTATATACAAAGAATATACCACATTACATATTCATGATGTGATGTTGCATAATTCTTTCATGCTTTTACCAATCAGATAGACAATAGGTTATATAAATTTTGGGGCCATTATTTTAAAACCAAAGTGAGGTCTTTTAATGTAAAAAAAAAAAAATGTTTTCATTGTGGTGCTTATGGATCACACTTGTTTGATTGTCAAGATAAAACAATTTAAATGTTATTGAGTGATATCTACATTATTTTCAACTACATGACGTGTTAGATTTTCTTAAGCATAATTTGTTGGATTTAAACAATAACATGGAAGACACCAAGGAGATTAGTGGTAAAGAGCAATGTGATATTTTGAATAGTTTATGAAGGAAATAATACAAAGGTGAGTCAACAGTCATAAGAGAAACACACAGAAAAATTTTGTAGCATGGTCCTTGCATTTTGTTGATAATTTTTTGTCTTTCAATAGTTGTCAAAGAAGCATTAATTAATGCTATATGTTAGAGTTTTTTTGGGATTATTTGTTTATACAAAGTCATTTATCTATGTCTTATCCCCCAAGAGGATCATTTACGGATGACAAATTTCTCATGAGCTCGAACGATCCACTTAGCATTCTTTGTAAAGTGCTTCGCATCTAGACCATGTGAATATCCTTGGTGAGTACAATCTTCACAGGTTTAGTGCATGGCTTGGTGATAGGAACTCAAGTGGGAGTAATAGTTATGGATATGTCATCCACGGGACAACAGAGGGTGTCAAGTGGAAGAAACTTTGTAGACAATCTCTATTCTTGGGATTTTCCCTTACTAACTAATATCCCAACTTGTCTCTGAATGTCGTTAATTTTGCCTTCCTCAATGCATTTTATGAACAAGAATGGAAATGTGATTATACCGGGAAGAATGTTGATGTTGAGAAGAACTGGGCATGATAGACTAAAGAGAGTTAGAAATTGCAGCTTACTCTCGTTCTTCGACTAATTGTAAAACCATCAATAGTAGAGGACCTTCATTTCCTTAGTATACACGTTTAAAGTATGCATAATATCTCATGTACAAGTTCTGCAAAAAATTAATGTCTATTGCATTTGATTAATGCAGTGAAATATGTAAAGTGTTTCGCTCGTGGACCATGTGAATATCCTTGGTAACTACAACCTTCACAAGGTTAATGTATGGCCTGGTGATAAGAGCTCAAGTGGGAGCAATAATTATGGTTCCATCATCCATGAGATTGCAGAGGGGGTCCAGTGGAAGTAACTATGTAGACAATCCCTATACTTGGGATTTTCCCCTTACTAAAAACTCTCCCAAATTTTCTTTGAATGTCACTAATTCTGGCTTATTCAACGTATTTTGTGAAGAAGAATGGAAATATGATGATACCAGGCACAGTGTTGAGGCTAAGAAGAAATGGGCACAACAAACTGAAGAGAGTCACAATCGGAAACTTAATCTCGCTCTTCAACTTACTGAAAAAGCATCACTAGTAAATGGCCTTCATTTCCATGGTAGAAACGTTTAAAGAATGCCTAATATCTCATGTATAGGTTCTACGAAAAAGTGAGTTGTGGATTTATCTCATCATTTTTGGGTATGTTTTTAGGACCTTTCACTGTCTCATTGAGTCTGGGAATGTATTTTACTATTTTATAATTTTTCCTCGTATATTTCGTATGTGTTGTATTTTTCTAAAATACATTTCATGGGAGAAATCTACAAAAATAAAAGTTTTCAAGTTATAAACATGATTTTTGGTTATGTAGCCTTCATGTTCTATCTGGAAATTCAATTGTTGTCTTGTGCATGTTTCACTTGGGCTCTAAGTTCTTTGTATATTTCTTTAAGCCTTTATTCAAGCAACTCTTAGTTCAAATGACTTGTCAATAGTTACAAATAATAGACAAGAAACACATTTTCTTGGGGCTTACCCATTTCTTTTATGAACATGCAAAACAATTTCCATAGCTTCAAACCCATGCAAGCCATGAATATTTTCTATCTATGTTGTAAAACTTACGTCACCATATATTGTTTTGTTTCACTTCATTTAATCATTTTGTACTTCCACTAGTGATGCAATGTTAGGGTCCCACCCTAACCCCCTTATTTATGTAGTAGGATCGAGTCATAGTAAAGAGTCAATAAAGCCCATATTAATAATTGTAAGTGATTAACCCGCATTTAATGACGGGACCACAGTTAGTTGCAAATGGGCCATGGTATTAGATAGATGGTATTAATAAGAACCATGGTATTGATCCATGGTATTGCATGTATGAGTCATATATAAAGGATAGAGACTCCCCGCGAGGAGGATCATGTCTTATTTTTTCATCGAGATCTGCTCTATTGGAGGTTGCCCCCTCGAAGAGGCAAGTGAACATTGCTTTCTGAATAATAAAATACTTGTTGTTGTTTCTCACTATTCTATGTTCTGGGTATATTTCTTCGCATATTCGGTATTCTAGTATCATCTTGCAGGTTAAGAGCATAACAAGCGGTATCAGAGCGCTTTCCAGGGTTGGTGGGATCTCCATTTTTTAGCAATTTTTTTTTTTGCTGGAGACGTGTTCTGGCGTCTTTAAACCACGAGATCTGTCATTGAGCGCATAAACCTGCGGATTTGGGGAGGCATGCACGCAGGAAATACAAGAGGTGGTCACGCTTGTTGGACTCCCTTGTAAC
>APFE030053750.1:0-18824 GCA_000404065.3 Pinus taeda
ATGACCCATCAATAGAACTTATCCTTCTCCTTGCGCTCAGGTTCCTTCTTTATTCAGATCCAGATCTGCACCATAACCCAATCACAGTATTCCAGATCTAGCATTTTATCAGATATTCAATAACAATTTAGATGATGCTTTGCCAAATGATCTCCTTCCTCTTTTATAGTCTTAGGCCTTTCACAATACCAAAGTCCAAAACCATAATAAAACAATACCATGAACCCAATACTTGGGATCAACACTTTTGGATGCAATACCGCGGACCAAAACCATAGGATCAAAAACTATTGAACTAATACCATGAACCAACCATGAAAGTGTGTGAACTTTTTTTCACATGAAATAAACTTTTCTCTCCATAAAATTCCGTAAACGTTTCTCCACATGAAATAAACTTTTCTCTGCATAAAATTTCGTGAACTTTTCTCTACATGAAATAAACTTTTCTCTGCATAAAATTCCATGAACTTTTCTCCACATGAAATAAACCTTTCTCTGCATAAAATTCCGTGAAATTTTCTCCACATGAAATTAACTTTTATAAACTTTTCTCTGCATAAAATTCCATGAACTTTTCTCCACATGAAATAAACCTTTCTCTTCATAAAATTCCGTGAACTTTTCTGCACTATAATTTATCATCTGAGATGAGTGGGTTGCCATAAAGTACAACATATGTATCATAATGCCAACATCCAAGCCCAGTGAAGAAGTAAGAAGTGAATGGTACATTACTGCATTACCATCAAATATAGCAATCTTCGTGGATAGGGCTAATAAGACAACTTTGGCTGAAAACATGAAAGAAGCAATAGTTGTAGAGAAATGGATTATAGCCCTTGAAAAGAAGACCGCAATCAAATAACGAAATTCTAAGAAGGTAACATTCAAAGAAGATCCCAAGAAAAATCAATCGAAGGATCCTTTTGATTTAGAAGAATTGCAAAAAGTTTTGAAGACCATGTCTAACGAGATGGTCGACCTCAAGAAACAAGTGGCAGAAACTTCTTCAAAGAAGCCCTACAGAGCTTTTAAAAGGAATCCCTCGACTGATTCAAAGCCCCCCAATGATATTACAAATGTTGAATCTGAGGAAGAAGAGGAAATCGCTACCGAAGAGCAAACTGATGAAGAAGAAGTTGTAGAGCTACAAGGAATGTGGGATTTCATCCTCCCACAAGAAGAGGATCAAGAAACATTTCCGGTTAGTACACGAAGTAGAAATCAGCTTGATCACCCCCAAACTACCCCTAAGCCAAAGAGTGCAAGCTCGACAACAAAGGATAAAGTCGCACCCAAGAAGACAACATCTAAAGCGACTCAAACCAGCCCAGTCCAAACAAATGCATCTACTCCATCTAAAACATTGATCGTTTTTTATGAAATGGAGTACAATATTATAGAATATATGAAGAAGACTCGAGCCAATATCACTCTTTATGAATTGAGCAAGTTAAAACACCAGCAAAAGATAATTTTGAAAGAATTACATGTTGTGCCAGTTACACCTTTTCCTGCCGCTGTAATTTCTCAAGCTTCCCATGACATGGGTAGAACTCCGACTAATGTGATTAACAAGGTTGATCCAAATGACATCGTATTAATTAGAGGTATATCGAAATATCATACTCCCCAATTTCTTCTTACTTATGAAATTTTTAATAAAAATGTGCATATTTGTTTAGTGGATTCTAGAGCTTCATCGAATATTTTACCGAAGTCAATATGTACAAAATTGAACGTTCAACCACATAAGTATGTTGTGTTCATAGTCCAGCTAGACCAATCACAAGTCGAGGTAATTGGCGAATTGAATCAGGTTACCATAAGGCTTTCATCCAACCCAAAGGTATGTCAAGTTATAGATATTTTGGTTGCTGATATTCCAGAATTTTATGGCTTAATTCTTAGCATGGATTGGTCAGAAAAACTTCATGGATACTTTGCAACTGATTGGTCGCACATGTGGCTACCCTACAATGGTAAAACAAATCAAATAAAAGTTGAACGAGAACGACATCAGAAGTACATAGTAACAAAACTCGAGGGGAAAATGAACCAGTAGCATATAACAACAGTATTATTGGCAATTACTCAGTAGATTCTTTCCTAGAGAATTTTAATGCTCATATGTCACCTTATTTAGAACATTCTGTTTTGTCCCAAGTCGAAAATTTTTCCCAAACAGATAGTTTTAAATGTATCAATTTTTTAGATAGTCCTGTAAATAAATCTTCATTTTGGAAATTATTTTTTGATGGTTCTACATCTAACGAAGGAGTAGGAACAGGATGTGTGCTAGTTAGTCCAGAAGGACATAAAACTATGTTAACCTGTAGACTCAAATTTGATTGCACCAACAATACAACTGATTATGAAGCTTTAGTCCAAAGGTTGTACAAAGCAATCAGATTAAATGTCAAATACCTTCAAGTTTTCGGAGACTCTGAAATTGTAGTCAGACAGGTACGTAATACTATACATTGCTTATCAGGTCATTTAAAACATTATCAATCTTTAGTTCAAGATCTGACTGAGCACTTTATAGCATTTAATATTTCATCAATTCCCAGACTCCAGAATGAAAGTGCAAACCTTTTGGCTAATGTAGCTTCTAAAATTATCGCTTCAGAAGATTTTAGTCCTGATAGATTTTCAATAGAATTAATATTTAGACTGTCCATTCCTGATAACATCACAAACTGGAGAATATTAAACGACGATCTTGATATCGTGAATTTTGTCACATCCGAAGGATCTTATACCAATCAAATAATTGACGAAACCAACATGACTGACAATTGCAACAAGATAGCACTAACAATGCTATACCTAAGTCAGTAGTCAAATTAGAAGACCTTTATGATTTGAAAGATCAATTTAAAAGATCTACTAATTCAAAACTCCGAAGTTCAAAATTGAATTACGAATTAGTAAATCTAGGAACTGATACCAAACCCCAAAACATCAATCTAGGCCTTGGCCTAACTCCCAAAGAAAAATTAGCATATATCCGTCTTTTGAGACAATACAAAATGTTTTTTCTTGGAAATATGATGAACTTAAAACATACGACACTTCGGTCATCCAGCATACTATTCCAATGATGGAAAATGCAAAACCAGTCCAACAAAAGTTGAGAAAAATCCATCCCAATTTAGAAAATCAGATTAAATCTGACTCAACAAGTTATTGAAAGCCAAAATAATTTTCCCCGTTCAACATTCCAAATGGGTCTCCAACATGGTCCCTGTTAGAAATAAAAACAGAGATATTAGAATTTGTATTGACTTTCAAAACCTTAATAAAGCCTGCCAAAAGGATAATTTTCCTTTGCCTCCTTTGGAACAATCTTGCAGGCAGTTGCTAGGTCAGAATTAATCTCCTTTTTAGATGGATTTTCAAGATACAATCAAGTGTTGGTACATCCTGACGATCAATTAAAAACCACATTCAAAACCAAATGGGGTACCTACGCATATAAAAAAATTCCTTTTGGTCTGATTAATGCCGGTGCCACATTTCAGAGAGCCATGGACATTGCATTCAGAGGTTTAGTCTGTGGTAGTCTATTTGGATGATATAACTGTCTATTCCAAGACACAAAGCAACCATCTCAGAGATTTAAACCAATTCTTCCAACGTTGTCTCAGGTATGGAATTTCACTCAACCCTAAAAAGTCCTTTTTCGCATTAAGTGAAGGATAACTTCTAGGATTCATAGTGTCAAAAACTGGAATTCACATTGACCCTGATAGAATCAAAGAGATTTCCGAAATTTCCCTACCTCACAAAAAAAAAGTTATGCAATCTTTCCTTGGTCAGATCAACTTTGTAAAGAGATTTGTTCCAGACTTTTCAAGAATTGTATCTCCTTTACAAACAATGATAAAAAGAACTCAAACTTCAAGTGGGGCCAAGACGAATATGAGGCATTCAATCTAATAAAACAAGCAATTATCAATGCTCCATCTTTAGCGACTCGAATTTTTTCAGAGCCTTTTGTTTTATATACATTTTCATCCGATAGATCATATGCAGCGATACTTACTCAAACAAATCAAGAGAAGGTAGAAGCCCCGATTGCTTTCTTTAGTTCAAATTTACAGGGAGCTGAATTAAATTATTTAGATGTGGAGAAACAAGCTTACACTGTTTTCAAAGCAATCAAATATTTCAGACCCTTTTTACCCAAAACCCGCACAAAAATAATTGTGTTGTTTCCAGCGGTAAGAAATCTTTTAGTGCAAAAAGATGTGGGTGAGAAAAGAGCGAATTGGGTTACTGCCTTACAGGAATATGATGTAGAAATCAAACCAGCAAGCATTGTAAAAGGTCAAGGCTTTTCCAAAATGCTGGCCGAAGCATCACTGATATCCGAAATACCATCTGCAGACATACAAGTGTACGAGGTAAGCCTAAACGATAATGAGTCATTATATGTCAATATCATTTATTATCTGAAGAATGGGTATGCCCCCTCACAGCTCGATTATACTAAGAAAAGAGATCTAAGGTTGAAAGCCAAACAATATCAACTCTTGAATAATGCTCTTTTTAGGATAAATTATGATTCTGTTCTACTTTGATGTCTTGAAGAATTTGAAGCTAAAACTCTTTTGCAAGAACTCCACGATGGGCCAGCAGGCGGACACTATGCTGGAGATGCTACTGCACATAAAATCCTACGCGCAGGCTATTACTGGCCCACATTATTCAAAGAATCGCAGAATTATGTGAGAAAATGTCAAGTCTTCGAAACTGTCGTAGGGAGACAGAAGAAACTGTCCTTGCCATTACAGCCAGTCAACATTGAGCAACCTTTTGATCAATGGGGATTGGACATAATAGGTGAGATCCTTCCTCACTCTTCTAAGCAGCATAGATACATCTTTACAGCAACAAATTGCTTTACTAAATGGGTAGAAGCAGTTCCACTCAAGATGGTTAATGCTGAACATATCATTGAATTTATAAATCAATTCATAATCACAAGGTTTGGATTTCCTCCGCTTTAATTTTTGATAATGCATCATACTTTTATGGAAATGGAATGATTGAATTTGCACTTAAAAGAGGTTTTAAACTTAAATATTCCGCCAATTATTATCCACAAGGGAACGGTCTAGCTGAATCTACCAATAAAAACCCAATTAGGATCATCAAACGAATAGTTGACCAAAATCATAAAAATTGGCATAAATATTTAATATATTCTTTATGGGCAGATCGAATAACGAAGAAAGCCTCCATCCGCACTTCTCCATTCAATTTAGTTTATGGAAAAGAAGTGGTTCTTCCGACTCATTTAGCAATCCCCTCTTTGTCTTTAATTCAATACATTGATGAAGTACCAACTTCCTCCTTACAGTTAAGGCAAATGGAGATAATTAAGTTAGAAGAACAACGAGAATAGGCCAAAAGAGCTCACACTCATCATCAAGCATTAGTGAAATCCTCTTTTGATTCAAACATGATGACCAGAAAATATTTTCAAATGGGAGATCTAGTTTTAAGATGGGACAAGGCCCATGAGGAAAAAGGAAAACATATAAAATTTCAACAAATGTGGCTTGGTCCTTTTCAGATTGTAGAAGTCATAGGTCCGTCCACTTTTATGCTGCAGGATTTAGCAGGTAAAAGAGATTCTTCACCTGTTAATGGTCACATCCTAAAAAAATATTTTCCCTAGAAGATTACTCTTTTATTTTGTAGATTAGATTTTTATTTTAATAAAACCAGTTGTGAATGGTTACATTAGGAATTTACGAAAAAGACACCAATTCTCTTTTAGATTTTGATCTTTCGCTTTTATAAATAGCAAATCTTTTGGAAAATTGATCTTTATTATTGGAAGAAATAGTTAAAGACTCTGGCCTAGATATGATACTAGTTTCAACTTTGTAAAATTCGATGAAAACAACTTTTTGTGAGAAATTATTTTATATTAGTGTAATGAAAGGTATCAATAGAAAAATAAAGATTCTCTGTAGAACAACCCCTTGCAAAAAACTCTACTATTGTCGTCCAGAGCTATCTTAAGGAAACAATGACTTCCTCCCTACTAAGGAAATCACAACTTTCAGAGGAACAATCCAAGGATACACTTCATCTTAAAGAGTGAGAGGTCTCATCACAAGCTGGCTTATCATAATCACAGATATTATAACTTTCTGACTTTGCCAATACTACATACCACAACAGGGCAATGACTCAAGATTGTTGCAATCAAAAGACAAGGGGTCTCATCATGAGCCAGCTTGTTCAGCACAGTTATAAATCAAGTGAATGACTATGTCATAAATTGGCTATCAAACCAAGAAATTGTTCTTTAAGAGTAAAATAAAATTAAAGCAATAACTGTGGATTTGGATTCTTCTTTGAGAGTAGTAGGTTTCTTTAAGTAGGATAAAGGATCATTGTTGGGTAACAGGTAACCCTGTCGAGGCTATGAATGTCTGCTGGTAGCAGAGGCTCTACCTACGACAAATGAGCATATTTAAAATTGATTTACAGAGAAGCCTTTGTTTTATCTTTATAAAACCAAGTAATGACTGATGTAAATACAAGGACTAGCTTGAGGAAGTAAATAATCAAAGTTGAAAATAGTTGAAACAAAATATCATTGACAGGTTAGAATATAATGTACTTTATCTTTCAATAATAAAGTTTAATTTTCTGGAAAATTTTCTATTTTGGAAGTATAGAAAATTCAAAGAACAACAGAGATAACTGGTTCTTCCAAGTGAATCGCCAAATTTCGTGGCCACCAACAATCCCCCTTTTTATTTAGTGTTGTGGCTAATACTAAATATATGGGGACCCTTAGCTAAAATTCAAAAAAATCAATTAGTGATTGTATTTCCTATTCAATAAAACTTACCATCGTAAACTTATGAAAATACCTTTGAAAATATCTAAAAAAACATAAGTTTTGTGATGAGGGAAGACACAATCACTCCTTAAAGGATATCGTATTGCAGAAAAGATATCAGGATGCCTCCCTACAAGCTAAAACTCTAAGAATGCTAGATTGCGATGTGAGATCACATATTAAAAACATATATATCACATCGCATGCTTTAAAACGCACTTATGTTGAAAAACCGCAGAAAACGTCGATATGCGAATCGCATATCGCAAAATCGCAGCTCGCAAGAAATACATTAAACGCGAAATGCACATACTTACAAGTTTGTGATAATGAGACCATGCGATATTGCGATAAAGCAGAAAAGTGATCTCACGAAAGAATGAAAGAGCGATCATGCAATATTACGATATTGCGATTATGTGATGCATCGTCGCATCACAAATTTTTCTGGTTCGCTATTCAAGGCAAAGTGTTTCCACTAAAAGAGAATGGTTATATGCTTTAAATGCTCATTAATGAAGTAGTTACCAGGTGTTAATGAAATCTAGTTTTGAGTTTTCAAAGAGCCAGTTCACGTAAGGTGGCGTATTTTTAAATGTCTTCGTCAGTCAAAGCATTCCCGTCGTTATTTATTGTCATTACTCTCACCTCACTTGTAAATTATAGGAACACAGGAAAAAATGTTATACAAAGCAGTGTACAGAAAACTACGGTGAAAATAGGTGAGGCTCTAATATCTGAAGACAGAGAAAAGGCACCCTTGCACAAAGACACAGCATGCAACAGAAATGAATGTATTTTCACCTGGGAAGACATACATAATCTATTTGAGGAAATAAATCCTAAAGTAATGGGATTTATGGCTACTACAGGCTCATCAAGGTTGTCTAAAGCATCAGTTGCAGGGTTATCTTGTTCATTGGTGCACCGGAGAGTGGCAAGGCCCAAAATTCTACCTTGCACATAAATGGTTAAAGGAATATTAGACAGTGCTGACATCAAGACAGACAGTTTAGGGCTCAAGGTCAAGAGCTCTCAGAATCATTGTTTTCACAAAATTTCAACTTTACATCCACTACAAGAAAACACGCAAGAGGCAAAAATCGCACCAAGGAAGCTAGATTAAGAAACAAAGGCAGTTTCCGATGCATGATTAGTGCCTATGGGTAAAACTTCTTGAAATGGGAAGCCTCTAATTACTCAGTCTCCTATAAGCCCAGTACCGAAAAGATGGTGCCAACTATTGCTGGTTCCGTTTTGCAGCACATTTAAAGGTTGAAGTCAACCAACTGACTCATATCAAGCAAATGTTGAATGCTTGCAACATTAAGGAGAAAATACATAAATAGTTAGTTTTAGATTTAATTTTAGAAATAGTTTTATTTTATTTTGCCTAGAAAAATGACGGTCATTTAAACCGTATCCTAAAATTTTGTAAATAAGTTATTTTTAGACATAGTTAGTAGTATTTAAACCATTCTCATGCATTTAGAGAAGGGTCCAGAAATTTATCAAAAACTTGTCCTCAGAACATGTACTTTTGCACCCTCCGAGGAGGCTTTGGTGAATGAATGGAATAGGGTTTATTGATTTTTGCATCTAATATCTACTACTGATGTTGCACTTCTGTACTCTTAGTTGATGTCGGATTGAGAAGAGCTAAATCATTATCGTTCGAAGCTCATGAGTAGAACTAGTTATAAATGGTACTTCTATCTCTTAATTGTTTCTACCTCTTGCGTTAGAGTGATATTTAAGCTTAGTTGTTTATATGTTAATGCTTGAATGCCTGAGTTATCATTTGGTACTTTTGTACGATGATAGCTATTTATTTGTGCTTGATATGTGAACAACCTACTATGCGATATGCTTCTCGCAACTGTTTCGTCTAACTTTTTATGCAAAGTAGTTCATCTATATTGAATTATTTTCTTATAATAGTTGAATGATCTTTATTACCAATTGTTATTTGAAATCATTTTAGATCGCATAACAGAAAAATCTTACCTCGGGTTAGTATAGATATTAGATGTCGTTGCTTTTTTAGAATACAATTGCATATCATTAGATTAGAATTAGAAGTAAATTATCTCATTTAGAATCTTTTAAAGCCACAAACATCAATCAATATTATACACACACAAAAATTGGGAAACTGGTCCCATTATCCCCAGTCGGACCCGCTATACCAAATAGAAAAGGAGCTTCCAACCAAGGTCCAGACCGGGCGGGTATCCCCCTTGTTGTTGAACCGATTTTCGGGGCTTCAACAGAACCTTAACCATGGATGAATATGTGGCCCAATTTAGCTCCCTACTGCGCTATGTGCCTTATATGCAAGAAGAAAAGGCTAATATCCCATGTTTTATCAGCAAAAATTTCCAGCAAAAGCCTTTCAGTAAATTCACAACAAGGAACCAACCCAAGAGTGCTTATTCAGAACATAGACATGCAGAAGGAAACAATAAATTTAGTAATGATCAGCCGTCAAAACCCCTGCTACAATGTTGGGGATGCGGAGAACCGCACTACTACAAAAATTGAACGCATAAAGCAAGAACAAAATAGTTGGAAAACATGCAAGAAGCATCCATAGTCGGAGAAGTAGTGAGGAGCATGCCTTGAATTAATGTTGCCTTGGATGATCACCAAGCAGAATATCAACCCACCATGATTGAATGTGAAGGTATGATTGCTAAGAAACCTGTTTCGGTTTTGTTTGATCTTGGTGCTAGCTTAAGTTATGTTAGTCCTAAAGTGGTAGAAAAGTGTTAACTACAGAGCTATGAATTCCCAAAACCATGGCTAGTTCAGTTAGTCACTGGGGCAAAAAGAAAGGTAGTTGCCAAAACAAAACAATGTCCCATAGTAATCTCAGGACAACCCATTCACATGAACCTTAACATTCTTCCTTTGGGTTCATATGATATTTTAATCAGAATGGACTGGTTGGAAAACTGCTAGTCCTTGGTTGATTGCAAACAGAAAACTATCAATTTTATTTCAGAATCGGGACAAAGAAGGGAACTACAAGGAATCAATATCAATACAAAGCTATGCCCTATCACTGCTAGTCAATTAGGAAAATGTATTAGGAAGGGTTGTCAGATTTATTTTGTTTAAGTGGGACTTACCAACATCGAGAATACAATGACCACTTTGGATAATATTCCTGTCATTCAGGAATTTGTTGATGTTTTTCCTGAATCCATCCCTATACTACCACCCAAGCGGGATATTGACTTCACCATTGAATTGATTCCAAGTGCGGCCCTGGCCTACAAGGCCCTTTATTGCATGTGCATACCTGAGTTGATGAAACTCAAGATGCAACTTCAATATATTTTGGATAATAAGTACATTCGCCCCATTGTTTCCCCTTGGGGAGCCCCTGTACTATTTGTATGGAAGAAGGATACAACATTGAGACTCTGTTTTGATTATCGTTCATTAAATAAGATGACCATCAAGAATAAGTATCCATTGCCACATATTGATGATCTATTTGGTCAAGTGCAGGGATCCAAAGTATTTTAAAAAATCGATCTAAGGTCAGGCTATCATCAAAAAAGGGTGGAGGAATACATTTACAAAACTGCATTTCGAACCTGTTATGGTCATTGTGAATTTGTAGTGTTGCTATTTGACCTTACAAATTCCCTAGATACCTTTATGAGTTTGATGAACGGTATTTTCCGGCCCCACCTTGATAAGTTTGTACTAATTTTTATTGACGATATTTTGATATACTCAAAAAATCGGGAAGAGCAAAAAGAACATTTGAGAATTGTGTTGTATGGTTTACAGGAGAACTAGTTATATGCCAAACTTAGCAAGTGCGACCTTTTCAAAGATCAGATCCAATACTTTGGTCACGTCATATCAGCAGAAGGAGTAGCGATCAACCCAGAAAATATCAAAACCATCATGGAATGTACTACCCCAAATAATGTCGCTAATATCAAATCCTTCCTGGGTTTGGCCAGGTACTACCACTGGTTCATTGAAGGATTTTCAAAAATTGCCTTTCCTATGACATCCTTACAGAAAAAGGCGCGCATCTTTCAATGGACAACAGAATGCCACAAAGTTTTGAAAAAATAAAACACCTACTTACCACTCCAACCATGGTAATGGTAGCAAATCTGGAAAAGTATTTTGTGGTTTGCACTGATGCAAGTAAAGAGGGTGTTGGTGGAGTGCTGACACAAGAAGGAAAAGTTATTGCTTAGAAATCACGGAAATTGAAAGATTATGAACAACGATATTCTGCCTATAACCTTCACTATAACCTTCAATTAACAATGATAGTACATGCACTTAAAATGTGGCGACATTACTTCTTGGGGAAGAAATTTTTGCTACTAACAGATCACACCAGCCTTACTATCTTCTTCAACAAGTCTAGCTTAAATGCTCAACAAGCTAGGTGGATGACATTCTTAAGTGAGTTCGATTTTGAGATGAAACACTTTAAGGGGAAGGAAAATTGAGTGGTTGATGCATTGAGTAGGAAGGTACATTGTATTTATGAAGTTCAGATCAGCCAAACATACTCCAACATTCCAAAAATTATAAAGGAGGCATCTGTCAATGATCCTAAATACACTTTTCTTTGGAAGCAAACAAAGGAAGCACTTTTAAAAGGAGAAAAACCAAATTTGGAAATAAGTCTTGATAACCTCCTTACCTTTAGAAACATAATTTGTATTCCTAACCAGAGCTATGTTAAACAATTAATAATGGATGAGTTCCATCGAAAACCATGTGCAGGCCACTCATGTTACCAAAAAGTTTTAACAACCATCAAAAAAGGGTATTTTTGGCCCGGAATAAGGAAGGACATTGCTGAGTACTTGTCCAAATTTTTGGGGTGTTAATTAGTGAAGGCAGAACATCAGCATCCCACTAGTTTGTTACAGCCACTTCCCATTACGGAATGGAAATGGGAGACCACATCTATGGACTTGATCACTGGTCTACCCCACACCAAGAAGCAACATGATTCGATCATGGTTGTAGTTGACAAATTGAGTAAAACTGCTCACTTCATACTTGTGAAGTCCACTTACAAAATGGTGGAAATCGTAGACATAATTATGAAGGAAATTTTTCGCCTGCATGGAATACCCAATGTGGTAATATTAGACTGGGATGTGAAATATACATCCACGTTCTAGAAAAACCTGTTTTCGGGTTTGGGCACCCAGATCCAGTTTACTACAGCTTACCATCCCCCAATAGACAGATAAATTGGAATGGTGAATCAAGTTCTGGAAGACATGTTACGCATGTTCGTGATGCAACAACCAGATAAGTGGGACGATTCACTCCACCTTGTGGAATTTTCCTACAATAATGGAAATCATGAATCACTAAGCATGAGCCCTTTTGAGGTGTTATATGGAAGAAAGTACAGAGTGCCCATGGACTAGAATAAACCTGTTAATAAACTAGCACTCGCTCCAGATGTGCTAGCATAGATGGAGGAAGCTATCAAGAAGGTTAGACATAATCTAAGGGCTACCCAAGATAGGTAGAAAATTTATGCAGATAAAAAGAGGACATACAGAGAATTTCAACAAGGAGATCATGAGCATATGAGAGTAAAACCCCAAAACATTTCCTTACAGTGGAGGGGTCATGCTAAGTTAGCACCCCAGTACTGTGGACCTTTTCAAATTTTGGACTGAATCGAACCGGTAGCCTATAAACTTGCATTACCAAGCCACATCCAGGTCCACAATGTTTTTCATGTCTCGTTGTTAAAAAAATATGTGTACAACCCACAACATATAATAAATTGGGAAAATATTCAGGTAATGATCTAAAATAATATATGTTCTTTATTTTAATTTGTTTAAGAGAATTACAACTGTGAATTTTGTCTTTCAGGTCGAACCAGAAGGAGAGTTTCTGGCAGAACCTCTTCGTATTCTTAATTAGAGAGAAACCACCATGCAGAAGCAAGTCATCACCCAATTTAAATTGTAGTAGAAGCACTTTGGCTCAGATGAGGCCTCCTGAGAGGAAGAGGGATTTATGCAAGAAGCTTATCCGACGTTGTTTTCTTGAATTAAAAAGGAGAGAAGAAGAGAACACCGGGGATAGTGTTCCTCTCAAGGGGGGGATATGTAGCACCCTAGGCTCCAGGAAAGATTTACTGTGATTATTTAACTCAACATTATGATTTACTGCATTTTTTTTTACGTTGTGACATTGACTTATGCTGGAAAGCCATATAACAATTTGTTACCTAATTATGATTAATTAGGAATTTAGACATGATAATACAATATAACTATTTGACTTAATTAAAAGAAACAATTAATAAAGAAATAGTTACACTCCTTCCCTAAAAAGGGAAAGAAGGAGGGGAATATGATTATCATTGAGCTGGAAGATAGAGAAACCAGTGGGAAGTTACTCATTTTACAGTCAACTGAGTGCAGGACTTGAGGCTGGACCATCGAGCCTTGAGGCCCAAGGCAACACTGTAACTGGATATAATCCAGGCGTGGAACAAAGAAAGTGCGAGGGGGATGGCATGGACGTAATCCCCAGGCTCGAGGCTGGGAGGAGAGAATTTTTAGACAAATATGGATTGACCCATTCACAAA
The DNA here is from genome assembly GCA_000404065.3 of Pinus taeda. NCBI lineage: Eukaryota > Viridiplantae > Streptophyta > Pinopsida > Pinales > Pinaceae > Pinus > Pinus taeda. The sequence goes on from APFE030053750.1 coordinate 13,498, forward strand.
TTTGGAATAGATAAGTAATCTAGTCTATAACTACAAGATGGTATTACGTTATGAGAAATTATTTATTCCTACTGGTAGGAATTAAACAATAATATTCAATGATAGAAATGCATTAGCAAAATAGTAGATTCGGTGATAATTATACGTTAGTAAATAGTAGTGCTTAGTGGAATAAATATGAACTAGCATTCAGAAATATCACTCCAAATGAGCATGAAACCTCTCTTACTCAGTTTTCCTTTTTATAGATTACATATATATAAATGTGCGGCAAAGTAACAAGAATAATCAATTATTGAATCCTTTCTTTTTACTAAATTTTGGATAAGCAAAACATATGTATGTACAATATTTCATATATAAACCTCGTTGAATTTCAGAATCCCATTTTCCTTTCCATGTCGACTTATCTACGCCTTGGCAAGCTAGAGACAGTGAAAGAGGCCACTGACAGAAATAAACCTAACCCTTAGATTTCGACCGAATGCATAACGAAACCCTAAGGTGAGTTTTGACTTCAACCAGTGAAGAATATATATTCATGGGGTTACTGTAATTATACAGACTACAACATTATAAAGTAGAATGACTTTCAGAGGGATTAACCCTCTTGCAGCGGGATGGAAATGAACCAAAACAGCTAAAGAGTTTCAAATTAAATATAATTTCCATAACAAAACTTCGAAATCAAACACCAAACAACGGAAAACAGATCTTTATGAACATAAATAGCACTGCACAAGAAAATCATATACATATCCAGTTATATAAATTAATAAGCTTTAGGTGTAAGTAACAGAGTTCTTCTGAAAAGACCAAGACATGGCCAAGAGATTTTTCTCTATCTCTCCATTAAAGTTACAGCCTTAACAAAAGAATAATTACATACAAAACCAACATTTACATCCAAGAGCCTAGAGAAACTTAAAAATGTCTTTCTCCAAAGTGCAAAATAATTAAAACAATCCTCCTTATATTAAGGCGCATTGCAAATTCAAACTAAATGATTCATCAATTCAACGAGTCATAAACTATATCATATTAACCTTGAGGAGCCAAGAAATGAGTTCCAACCTATACCAATTGCAAAGTTGTGAGAACGCATGATCGCTGAAAATCTGAAGCATGAACCATAAAGGCATCCCTACTAAATAGTAGTATACCTGCAACAAAAGCATTGGCGGACATTAGCAAACGGACAAGAAAACCCGAACTATTTCTACAATTCAGCTAAGAGCTCTTGGAACAAACCAGCCTTACCTGAGTTTGATAGGCCGTAGCTTGGTGTTGTCCAGTTTCATATCACATACCTTCCAGGGTTAGAAATATGTATAGAATGTAGAAGTAAAAATCATTGTATGAAAGAAGTATAAACCACTGCAAGAGCTTTTTTCTTAGTTAATAGCTTACATGTTTCATACAACGGAAGAATATCACCATTCCTTGCAGCGCAGGAAGAGTTGGATGCCAAACCTGGCCAGCAAAGGGATGTATCAACCTTAAATGCTAGAATAGCTCCCAATGAATACAAAGTATGACTGAAACAATGAACTAAAACCGCGAAAATAAAGAGTTTGAGGTTACCTCCATGCTGTAGATGAACCGATGAAGCCATAAAGCCTGGAAGCCAAGACAAAGAACCTCAGAGAAACCAGAAGCAAAAGCTTGCATAGCAACCAAAACCTTCAACCTAGATTGCAAATGTGTTGTGTACCAGTGGGAGGAGGGGTGTTATGTAATTGGATAATCCTGGAGCCCTCACCATCACTGGATACCTCTGACTTGATCAACATGCGAGATTGCGAGATTCACACCACTTGTCGTAGCCAGAGCAAAATAGAGGATAGGTGGCCATTGTGTAATCATTGGAGATCAAGTCGCGTGGAGTAATGTACATCTGACACTGATTCCGAAGATGGGTAATAGTCCTTCTATCTCGTGGAAGGCCATATGAGCCCTCACGATATGGCATAGCCAACTATGGGCAGTAATGCAAAAATTAATTAACAAGACGTGCTTTTGGAACCGTGCTTGTCTCTGTGGCACATACATATATTAAGTTATATGTCAATTATGGGATGAAATAACTTAGGTTTAATGGGTAGTAATAAATTTTATTTATTTATTTATGTATTATGGTTACATGGATGTTACAAGAACCCATTTAAAAATATTATGAGGACAATGAAGGCATTTAATGGGAGTCGTCTACGAAGGTAGAGGAATTGTTTGAACGACCAAAAGTGGTAGGATAAAAAAAATTCAAAAAGTCTTCTAGATTTAGTGTTTGAATCATGTTTGTGATAGTGGAAATAGATTCAGCACCATCAAAAATATCTAGAATACCTAAAATTATGACTTTGACAACTTTTACTTGGATTTACAAAATCCCCTATCAAATTTCCATAATTTTCAAGACAAAAAAACATATTTTTTTAACTACACCCATTTAATGTAATCTCGCTCATCACAATGACAATAAGTTCATTTACCATACTAACTGCACACTTTCTCAACCCACCGGAAAATTTGACCCAACATTAAAAAAATCACCCTAATCTTGTTCTTTTTTCAAAAACATCCTGACAGTAGAAATGTTTATAAAACTTATCAAATATCAAGACATAATGTGTTTCGGCTGACACCTGGGAAAAGCAAATGTGCCAACTAAGACCCAGCTTTTAACTTGTTTTGTCCCAAGTATCGGACGTCTCTTCTACAACAGTTTTATGGCAGGCTCTGTTAGAACACAGTCGCCCGTTTCCTCAGGAAAAGGCCATCCGATGTTTAAAAAACACATTGACTAAAAATAAATGCAGTGGCATGTGCTTTGGAAAAAAAGCTTCGGAATAAAGCAGTTTCATCGAGTCTAGGATGGGATATCAAGAATTTAATATAATTATACTTCTTTGGAAACGGTTGGAGTTGTTGTGTGGAGTGTACAATTTCATTCACAGTGGACACTCGTAATCGATTAGGCTGTTAGAAAAACACTATATATGACAGACAAATGCAAGACATATAATATGCGAAAAAACACAAACACATAAAACCAGAGAGACACAGATATACGTGGTTCACCCAGTTTGGGCTACGTCCACCCCAAACATCCAGTCCTTCCTTTCTATTATCCAGCAAAATAAAGATACACAAACTATAGCAAATCCGTTGTAATATCTTCTGTTTTCTCTCACAGTCTCACCTCTCTATTTCTCTCTCTAAGAATACACATATACTCCACAGCCTCAATACAATACCCTCATACAAAGAGAAAAAAACCTTAAACTAAACATAAATTCTACCATTAGATCATTCATCTAATGAACAGCCCAGATTGACTAGAAATTACTATATTTTTACAAGGCCCCCGAAACCCCCGTGGGGAGGGGTGTACAATCTTCTTGGGGTATACATCTGACTGAAACAAAGATCTTTAAATTAGGATGATAATCATGCTCAACACCCAACATAGGCACCGATTAGGATGCCTTGGTTTGGTTCGAGGATGAAAAGATTGGAATAATTTGAACTATTTTTGAAGTATATCATGGTGATGTGCGTTGGTTCTGTGTGGAATCAATGTAGCTTGGAGAAATCAGACTAATTGTTGGGTGAGTTTAAAATTGGATAGTGAAAATTAAAACTTAATTTTTTTTTTTTTTTAATTCTAAAATATATACCTAGTAAGAAAGAAAATAGACAAAAAATTCATTGAAGTTAATTCTTGTTGAAATTTTTACAATTTAAATTAGATGATGATGATGGTGGTAATTATATATATATATATATATATATATATATATATATATATATATTAAGTGGAAGTAGAGATTTAATTTTATGAAATTTTATTAAATATTTAAATTTTATAGTAATAGTTTTAGATAAATATTAAGATTTATTTTAAAAATAGATGTACAAGTAATATGAAATGACTTATGGTTTTTTGGACATCTTATATTGATAAACCATGATATTGTAAGAAAATCTACAAAACAAGTTAACAATCTCCATAAAAAAATGTGATCCATCTTGATTATTATGAATCTTGCTTTATATATATAAAGCAATCATTCAATTATTTTTTGTTCTTAGTTATTTAACCATCATGATATGAGATATATTATGAAATATCATTCCACATTTATCAACCATTTAATTTATATAACAATACTAATTAAGAATGCAAGGAAACTCAGAGCCCTTATAAGAAAGATAACTAAGCTCAAAAATCATATATCACTTCCATTAGCAAAAAAATTGATTCTACATGATAGAGTTACGAAACTTGCTTGAAATCAAATCTATAGTGCTCCCATTATTCGCATGTTTCACTATGTTTTTCTTCTACTACTAATAGGATACTAGAAACTCTTATTTATATGAATGAGTAGGGGCAACCTCATTGAGGGGTGGGTTGGTTTCACTCCTAAAATCCATTAAAAAATAGATCTTGTTTCCTGGGTCACCACATAGCAAGAAGAAAGAGCATTTACTATGCCAAGCTAAAAACATTGGGATTCTTTTGGTGCAAGGAGAAATCCCCACAAATATCTAGGGTTGGACATCCTCAAAATCTATGCAAAATCCCTCCAAAATCCTAGACAATAGTCATGCTAGGCATATAAAGTATGAAAAATCTCTTTAACTCTCCCAAGAACTCATTAAGCTAGGACAGTGTTATTGAGTGTAAGTATTTACCATCCCCAGCTAAACGAGTTGGGATCCTTTTGTAGCGAGGAAAAATCCCCACAAATATCTCAAGTTGGATCTCCTCAAAATGTATCCAAAATCCCTTCAAAATCCTAGACAATAGTCATGTTAGGCATTTAAAATATGAAAAATCTTTGTAAGTCTCGTGAGAAAGCTAGGAAAGTGTTATTAAGTGCCAACATTTACTATCCCAAGCCAAATGATTTGGGATTCTCTTATAATATATTTCTTACACCTATATCAAATCATAAGTTCAAAATATTAGCCAAAACACTAACCTTATTAATCTTTTAACTCATAAAAATATGGTGATTTAGGTGTGATTTTCTATGTCATCAAAAACATGGTGATTTAGGTGTGATTTTCTATATCATCAAAAACATGGTATAGCTTCATTTATACCTATGACCTTTTAAAAGTGAAGACTTTTTTTTAAATGTTAAGCCTAGTCAAACTATATAATAAAATAAATAATGAAACTGGTTTCTTAACTTGTGAAATTTAAGAGCTCTGCTCTATAATTTAAGTCATGACTTCAATTCCCCACCTTATTGAATTGTTATATAACTTTATTATTGGATAATTTAAAAAAAAAATGAAAAATAACTATTCAA
>APFE030053750.1:19689-32054 GCA_000404065.3 Pinus taeda
TACTTATTATTAGAATTTATGGAAAAGATATCTAGATCTATTTTAAACCTAGATGTATTGAGTACCGAGAAAAATAAAATTAACTGCTTAAAGCAGCCGGATCTTCTTTAATCAATTTGAACCCTTAAAAAGCAGCCATGTGGTCGACAAATGGATCTGAACGGCCAAGGCAACTAAGCAAATTCAATCTAAAATATAACTTTTATAAAAAGGGAAAACCTTATCAAATATTTAGATACTAACACAACCACATTAATAATTATTAGATATATTTTTTTAAAAACCAATTATTTATGATTATTAATAACTATATAAACAATAAGATTCAGCTTTAGCTTTATTTTCTAGCTTGTTCTTCTCGGCATCAAATTTTTAATCTCTTGCAAGCATTGACCATTACTAGCTAGACTTCAGTTTATGCTAGATTCGTATTATGGTATCACAAACAAAGTGAGGACGGTAACAAATATTGAACAATGAAAGCGTACAGACTGCCATTAAATTCCACACGACCGTTGAATAAATTCCACGCGGTAGCATAAATGATTGTAAAAACCGTTAACGAATAATGAAATGAATCATTTACAATGTACATTTGGCCTTCAATGACAGACCCAATGAAACAGATCATGCTATTCAACGCGATTGCTCTTATTGCTTGAGACTCGACCAGCGTATGAAACTTAACGTGTCATGAAACGAGGGAATTGTTAGCAGGAAGAGAATTACTGACTGACATTTTAGCCATTTTTTATCCAATTCTGCCCATCAATGAAACTGCTACTTAAAAACGGCGTAGCCTCCTCATCACTGAGTTCACGCGACCATGAGACTCTTCGTTTATAAGTTGCACCACGTGTACAGCCCATAATACACAGTTCTGCACATAGAAACGGAAGAGCGATCATGTTGTTAGAATAGGATTCTGATAGTCCATGCATAGATTTGAGCATTAAATTTGCTTTGTTGGGATAGCAGTAGCTTACGATTCTCTGGAAGGATCCCTCCAATTATCCCATCCTTTTGGGAAGATAATGTCAGCAATGTAAGTGTAAGCAAACACTACTCTCGAGTAACTTCCCCATGCCCTGCCGAGGTACATTAGTCCACGATCGGTAATGATACAACTTAGAGAGGTGAAGCCCTTGTTTCTACCCGGAGAGGATCTGCTTTGAGCTGTAACTGCTCATTTAGCTCAGGAATCGTATGCAGACGACATTTATAAGAGTACAGAACCACTGGAATCGTTTATCAGCTCTCAACCATGACAAAGCAAAAAAACGAAAACATTTCGCATGATCTGCAGTCAGTGAGTTTACCTCGTAGACAGATTGTCCATCACCGCATATGAAGTCGGCGGCACCTTCGATGAAACAGCGTCTGAAGTAATGCCTCCTGTTGTCGTCCAGAACAGTGTTTTGATACACCAAAAATTTGCATCCGTAAAAAGCACAACGATCTCCTGATATCCTCAGAGCCACAGCTTGATCGCCCGAACCATAAGAGTTCTGCACGAAAAATATGTACTTTTAAATAATGTCCATTTAGATAAAATTAGTACAATCAATAATATATTCTAATACTTAATGAATGAGCAAATTACACACATTTATACAATCAATAGTCTTAAGATAGGAATGCTATCTTAGACGTACAGTAGTGTGGTTGAGAGATTCTCTCAACCACACACTAAACTAGGAGAAACTATATTCTAGCTTATTCCTATTATGTAGGAACAAACTCCTCAATTAGAAAATTACAACCATAGACAAGTAGGAATTAATTATTTCCAACTCCCCCCCTTAATGACTACTTGTCATGATAGTCAAATCCACCACCATCAGGCGAATTGCATGTACAGAACTTCCAAAAACAAAGAGAGATTAGTGCCTTTCTAAGCCAAATATTCATCTCCAAATAACAATTGCAAACAGTTACGCTCATTGCGCCTTTCGATGCAAGTGTCAGATAGAAAAGTGCACCACCCCTCTTATGCTCAGACACACCAATATCTGAGACCATGAGCCAGGTGTTACTGCAGTCCACCTGCTCCTACGAGCACAAAGCTCCTTTGTACACATTAGCCACTCAAGCACCTCAAGCCACATAGGCGATTCAACCACAAAGGCAAACTGCCACCACCGGGCAAGTTCGATTTACCACCACCGGGCAAATCCGCCAACTTCAATATGCCACTACCGGGCAAGTCCGATTTACCACCACCGGGAAAATCCGCCAACTTCAATATGCCACCACCGGGCAAGTCCGATTTACCACCACCAGGCAAATCCGCCAACTTCGATATGCCACCACCGGGCAAATCCTGTAGCCATTAAGACTCTATAGATGGTTTCTGGTTCACCACCAACCATCACATTACAGTGACACAAGATGGTTTCAGGCTGACCACAAACCATTACAAAGTGGTTTTAAGAGCACCACGAACTTTCAAATGCCTTTACAAGGTTTACATTCCATACTTCAACATTTGGAGTTTCTGGGTACATACAATGATTATTACAACATGCTAGGGAGTCTATTCCACAAACTACACTAACTCAATCAAACATCTACTTTGTTGTCCACCATAAACATTGTTGCTGCTCCTTTATCCCAAGTTCACATCTTGGGCATCTTTGTCAAATAAATTCTTGGAACTTCCATGAACCTGTCATTCGTTAGAGTCGCGAATTCTAACAAAATAACTTCATATTGAGGTCGCGAATCTCAATATGTAAACAAATTTCCAAGACTAATTTGCCTATACCTCAAAAAAAAAATACACTGCAAACTTTAACTTCAAAGTGGTCTCCACACAAGGCTAGGGCTGGCAATCTGCAAGAACCTGTTGGATCTTAATCGGCCATCACCGGCCTTGGCACACCCAAAACTGCACATAGAAAAAAGATTTGGATCTGAACCAGCTAAAACAACAACTAGTTTTATATCCCATCAAGCATCGAAGTGAAGAATTCATGAGCGTCCTGCTGCTCATAACTAGCAAGATTTGCCGCATGCTGCCACCAACTGTAGAGGAATTGTGCAGGGAATTGGTGATCAACAACCCTAAACAAATCCCAAGTTTCCCCGGGTTCGCTCAACAAACGAAAAACACCATAGAATCGCTATTCGGTAGATAGAACCATTCATGTCCCTATAGTGTAGAACATCGTTCAACTGCACTGTGGAATGCGGCAATGAATAGGGAATCCAGCAAAGAAACCTTGCTCGGTCTCAAAGATCCAAAGATACCCAAAGAGTCATGTATTGACCAATGAGAGCTCAGGCTAGAAGCGTGTTTGGAACATTCGCCCCGCACTGCTTAAATATAGTGCGTCCAAACCCGTTGAAGATCCGACTTCTTCACCACTGGCATAGCCCTGAGATAAGCTTACTTGGGAACTATTATGAGACTGTAAGTTTCAATGCAGCAAAAATTTTATACTTAGAGCTAGGCAATAGTGGTTCTGTGAAAATACCTTATATGCAGGCCACCGCCACTGACTCAAGTTGCCACCGCTGCTCCGATCTCTCGTGCTTCGATTTCGTGGATTGAAACTCACACAGGTCGGCCTCCGGCTCGACCTCCACACCACAGCTTGGTAGCGGCTACACCGATTCAACGACCACCGTGAGCACGTACCCTCGGCCCCTTCGTTCCAGATCCACGCTTCCTTTGCAGCAGATCACGTCTTGATGCTCACCGCACCAGATCCGCTGCTCTCCGGTCAACAGACCTGGCCCATTATTCACCGCAGCGATCTCCAAAACCCCGCCGCCATGATTTAAAAAAAAAAAAAATTGCAGATCCAACAACATACAACAGAATTCACACATCGACACGGGTGATCCAGCAGCAGAAGATTCGCCAACGATCTCCATGGTTCACGCAGCACATCAGCAGATCCGACGCCAATGCAGCACATCGAGCTGCTTTGCTAGAGATTCAGTCAAACTTCACATGGACAGAGCAACGCATTTTTTTCAATGCAAATCAGCGTCTGTATTTATATACCACGGCTTGGCTACAGGGTTTCCAGCGTTGAAATGGAAAATTGGACGAAGCTCCCGTTGCGTGCTGTCTCACGACGTGTTCTCCCCGACTTCATCTACCGTCATTTGATGGCCTTTCCAGCTTGCAGCCTGCGCGCGAGGCCGAAGTCGTGTTCTTAAGCTCAAGAACTTCTCCAACAGATCGACTCCACCGTGGCGAGTTGCTCCGGCGTCTGTCCCCAAAGGAAACCGAAAGCTGGTCTGGAATCGCATCCAAAATCATTAAATTGAAGATCACCAAAGGCTTTATGAAGACGTGCTTTTTCCATGCAAACTGTGAAGATTTGGTAAGACCCAGCCCATAAACAACAAATGCCTCTCCATGTCGGCACTCAAAGCTCCACCATCATGGCTCAAATGTCCACCACGGCCCTGAATTGATTCTGTGCTATGTGACCTGCAATCCCATGCTCTAACTGTATGATCATATCCGTCTGATATGATTGTTGCACCATACTCATTGAATTTTACTGAATTCACCTCATTATCATGTCCACGAAATTTTGAATCATGCAACCAGTTGACACATCCAAATAAGAAATATTTCTATTTACTCCAATACAAAAGCAACCATCTCAGACTCACCATTGTAAAATATGAGAATCCAGATTCCATCAACAGATCTACAATGCATCCTCCAGCTCCTTTCAGAGAGGCACAGTGCCGGCCATCACAATCTGAATGGGCATCAGATCATAGCCTCCTTCCAACATGTTCTTGGCAAAGGCAGGAACTATGGGAGGTACGACAAGCGCCATCGTGAAAATAAAAAACGATGAATCTGACCAACACAAGGCCTTAGAGCCTACAATGAACACAAAAAAAAAGACTAGATCCAACAATTCAATACATTCTTGACCAGAGGATCACGCTCGCAGAGGAGCGATCTAGCACAGAAATGCCATCGATCTCCCATCTACCCATCCGGAGAGATTTTTTATGCTACACGCATCCTCCGCCCTTTCGCCTTTCCAATTGAATTCCTTCATCAATTCTCCGCCCGTAGGTCCAGAGATCACAACCCTTGGCAATAATTCTCTGGCATCCAGCTACGGAGCTCCACGCGGCTTCACGAATTCTATCCAACAATGCCAAAAAATTCCTCGAAATCGTCTCCAGCATTCTCCATTGTCATCCTCTGGCGTTTGGGCTCTACTTGTTCTGCCTCAGTATTTGAGGTCTCTGGTTAACTAGATGCACACGATGTGTGTACATGATTTCACGTCAGGTTCACCAACGCGGATTGCGTAGTCAATCCAACTGCTCGACCTCTGCTGTCGATTTGCTAGGCAGTCCAGACATCGACCTGAAGCCACGAGCGACAAGTCCCTCTGCGCGTCTTTGCTGCTAGAGCCTTACGGTTCTCTCAAACAGATATTTAGATATAGATGGACAAACAAACATATACTACACTCTTTATTTTCCCTCAGCTCAGGAGGGGCCAGGCCCTCACAGGCTTTGATACCAAGATAAAATTAGCACAATCAATAATATATTCTAATACTTAATGAATGAGAAAATTACACACATTTATACAATCAATAGTCTTAAGATAGGAATGCTATCTTAGACGTGCAGTAGTGTGGTTGAGAGATTCTCTCAACCACACACTAAACTAGGAGAAACTATATTCTAGCTTATTCCTATTGTGTAAGAACAAACTCCTCAATTAGAGGCTTTGATACCAAGATAAAATTAGCACAATCAATAATATATTCTAATACTTAATGAATGAGAAAATTACACACATTTATACAATCAATAGTCTTAAGATAGGAATGCTATCTTAGACGCGCAGTAGTGTGGTTGAGAGATTCTCTCAACCACACATTAAACTAGGAGAAACTATATTCTAGCTTATTCCTATTGTGTAAGAACAAACTCCTCAATTAGAAAATTACAACCATAGACAAGTAGGAATTAATTATTTATTTGAGCATTAAATTTGCTTTGTTGGGATAGTACGATTCTCTCGAAGGATCCCTCCAATTATCCCATCCTTCTGGGAAGATAATGTCAGCAATGTAAGTGTAAGCAAACACTACTCTCGAGTAACTTCCCCGTGCCCTGCCAAGGTACATTAGTCCACGACCGGTAATGATACAATTTAGAAAGGTGAAGCCCTTGTTTCTACCCGGAGAGGATCTGCTTTGAGGTGCCATTTAGCTCAAGAATAGTATGCAGACGACATTTATAAGAGTACAGAACCACTGGAATCGTTTATCAACTCTTAACCATGACAAAGCAAAAAAATGAAAACATTCTGCATGATCTGCAGTCAGTGAGTTTACCTCGTAGACAGATTGTCCATCACCGCATATGAAGTCGGCGGCACCTTTTATGAAACAGCGTCTGAAGTAATGCCTCCCGTTGTCGTCTAGAACAATGTTTTGATACCCCAGAAATCTGCATCTATAAAAAGCACAACGATCTCCCGATATCCTCAGAGCCACAGCTTGATCCCCTGGACCATAAGAGTTCTGCAGGAAAAATATGTACTTTTAAATAATGTCCAGTTTTACTAGGACATTATATATTATAGTAACTTACATAGTGGGTAGGTTGTAGAGAACAAAACCGTAACTGCTAGTTTCTGACAATTAGACAACATGGATCATATAGTAACCGCACTAGATAGATGTGATCCTTTAAGAATATTGATAGCACTCCAAAAAATAGGTAGCTAGAGAGGAACTGAACATTGCATGGGAGACCTGCTGAATTAATCTCGAAAGGTGAAGCCCTTGTTTCTACCCGGAGAGGATCTGCTTTGAGCTGTAACTGCGCCATTTAGCTCAGGAATCGTATGCAGACGGCATTTATAAGAGTACAGAACCACTGGAATCGTTTATCAGCTCTCAACCATGACAAAGCAAAAAAATGAAAACATTCTGCATGATCTGCAGTCAGTGAGTTTACCTCGTAGACAGATTGTCCATCACCGCATATGAAGTCGGCGGCACCTTCGATGAAACAGCTTCTGAAGAGCGATCATGTTGTTAGAATAGGATTCTGAAAGTCCATGCATAGATTTGAGCATTAAATTTGCTTTGTTGGGATAGCAGTAGCTTATTATTCTCTCGAAGGATCCCTCCAATTATCCCGTCCTTCTGGGAAGATAATGTCAGCAATGTAAGTGTAAGCAAACACTACTCTCGAGTAACTTCCCCATGCGCTGCCGAGGTACATTAGTCCACGACCGGTAATGATACAATTTAGAAAGGTGAAGCCCTTGCTTCTACCCGGAGAGGATCTACTTTGAGCTGTAACTGCGCCATTTAGCTCAGGAATCGTATGCAGACGACATTTATAAGAGTACAGAACCACTGGAATCTTTTATCAGCTCTCAACCATGACAAAGCAAAAAAATGAAAACATTCTGCATGATCTGCAGTCAGTGAGTTTACCTGCTAGACAGATTGTCCATCACCGCGGCACCTTCGATGAAATAGCTTATGAAGTAATGCCTCCCGCTGTCGTCGAGAACAGTGTTTTGATACCCCGAAATCTGCATCCATAAAAAGCACAACGATCTCCCGATATCCTCACAGCCACAGCTTGATCGCCCGGACCATAAGAGTTCTGCACGAAAAATATGTACTTTTAAATAATGTCCAGTTTTACTAGGACATTATATATTATAGTAACTTACACAGTGGGTAGGTTGTAGAGAACAAAACCGTAACTGCTAGTTTCTGACAGTTAGACATCATGCATCATATAGTAACCGCACTAGATAGATGTGATCCTTTAAGAATATTGATAGCACTCCAAAAAATAGGTAGCTAGAGAGGAACTGAACATTGTATGGGAGACCTGCTGATGGCTGGTATATATAAGGAGAAGGCCCAGTCTCACCCGAGAGCCGTCTTAGTCTCCATTCAACTGCGCACGCTCCATAGGAATCGATAGCCGTTGGAGAGGCGTTGACAGTGCAAGGCAAAGAATGGTGAGTTATCCGCCATATTATTTTGCCAACAAGCCTCTTGTTAAGGCTCTATCTTGTGCGGTTGCTTTATGATCCATGATGTCTCAGTCGAAACTAGCTGTTACCGTTTTGTTTCTTGCATCACTCCGTCTCTTTTCTCTACAACCTACCCACGTGTAAGTACGATATCTCAAGGCCATGCTATAGACGACAGTCGTGGAGAGAAGAATTTGAGCGAGTTAAATAATGAACGTCTAAAAAACTGAACAATGTAGTGGCCGGAGTTATATTCGTAGCCAAAGAGAAGGCCATCGACGATTTTACAACAGTTCAGGACGCTATCAAAACGCGAATCAAAATGCGTCAAGGACCGTATATCTCATGGCTTGGCACCGAACTTAATACGTTGTTGTGGAACGTGGCATGGGGTTCCTGAGTTTGTCTTTGTCCCCGTGCTTGTCATCATTCTCATTCAAGTTCTTGAACGCGCTTGACGGATCAAAGCAAAGCAGGTTAATGTAATCATGGCCAAAGAAAAAGAAAAGAAACAGAAAATGTAGACTTTTCGTGGAACATTTTCTAGTCCATCACTTCAAATATTTCATGGCAGCGTGGAAGCAATGCTTCCTTTCCCTTCCTCGAACTTCTTTCCTCATCATCTCTCTTATTTCTTGGTTTCAAAATTGGAAGATCTAAACGACATCTTAGTGCTGAAAAGTTCTACTATGAAATTTAATAATGACCGGAATACCGTTTTGATCGTTATAATTTGCAATTACTCCCTTGTGAGTAGTTAATTAAAATTAGAGGTTCAGTTTATATTTAGAGTATAGCTTAAGTTAATTGTAGTCGAAAAAATTAAATATCTTTCATTAAATTTATTATAATAATCATATTTTGTATGATCAATAAAATAGCAACCACTAATATTTTATGCGTAAAATTCATGACATTAATCATGCCCTCATCACGATACACGTGTTAGCTCATTAAAAAGTCAACAAGTGAAAAGGGCGTATTTTGTTTTAAGGTAAGAGGATGTTTTATAGGGTGAAAATCTTATTTTCCATAGTTCGTTTATAACGTTGAGTGAGAAACTCTATTAAAAAGGGAGAATATTAAAAAGGGCCTTCAAAATAAAAGATTTGACTCACAAAAGGTTTCAGTTTGTTAAGTTTTTTAATTCACAGAAACTCTTTTATTAAAAGGGGGCATATTAAAAAGGTCTTCAAAATAAAATGTTTGACTCATAAAACGTTTCAGTTTGTTATGTTTTTTAATTCATAAAGGGTGTACTATAAAGGTTTGATTTTTTTTATATATATTAATATGTTTTCAAAAGATTTCTTCTATATAAAAAATCATATCAAGAGTTTTTGAAAAAGAATTTTTTAAGTTTTTTTTTAATTAAAATTTAGGGGTTTTATTGAAAGTGTATTTTTTGAGAAAGAGTTTTGCATAAGAGAATTTAGGGCTTTGTAAAGTTTGTCAATCTACAAAATTATTTGGTTTTTTGCCAATAGGTTTTTTTCGTGAAGATTGTGCTTTATGAGGTGCATATTGAAAATCATATTTTTTTTCGGAGACGATATCGAAGACAGCGTCATGCAATCAGCGAAGCAGTTATAAAACAGAGAAATGATCGCAGTCTTGGGCCGTGAAGCACAACTAAAGCATATTAACAAAAAAAAAGAAAAAAGAAAATGAAAAGATCATTCCCATGGTTAGAGAGGTTCAGGTCGTAGCCGAGGAACTTAGAAGACTAGCAAAAGACAAAGAAGAAATCAAGGGTGATCAGTGTAGCTTTGAACTGCTACCACCTCCTATGTTTACAGGTAAATATTTTGATCATTGGGTTATTAATATGTTAACTTTTCTTAGAGCTAAAGAGTTAATTCAATATGGTTCTAATAACCCATATGATGAAGTATGTGATATTTTAGCACTGAATTTTATAAAACAATGATTGGATGAGAAGTGTTTGTGAAAGGTAGAAAATGCTACAACTTCCAAAGAAGCGTGGAAGTTCCTTGAAGAAGAATTTGGCATAAGGGGGAAGTGACATGCAACAACAAGTTATGTTACAACTAAAGAAGTCAGCCGCAAATCCGAGAGCAGATGAGCAAGACTCTGAGAGGAAAATAGAGTTTGGAGAATCCCACTCAAAAGTGGATGATGGTTGTTAAGGCCATAAAATTGAAACCATTATGCAAGCATTCATATGGATGAAAAATATGCAACAAAGATTACAGAGAGAGAAGAAAAAGCCTCTACATGTGAAGCAGAGCAAGAGCATATAAATGCTCAAGGACTCCACTGTAATGTGAATGATGCAAATGATGGTGAATCCCACTACGATGACATAGATGTGGATGTTGACTACAAAGTTATATGTGAATTGGTGAATCTAGCTGCAGCCGATGGATTTGGTGAAGTTGAAATTGTCAATGGGCATAAGAATGCTCGGATATCCCACCATAGTGTAGATGGATACTATATTGATGATATGTGTGCTTTATTTTTTGAAACAGGGATTGATTGTGGCAATATGATAAGCGCATTGTTTAATGAAACGTTGAAGGGTGAAGTTGCCACCGTAGCAACAAGATATGAAGCAGTTGGAATTGCTCATGAAGCAATATGTCATCTAGTAACAGTTGATGATCAAGAACATGATAAAGTGATTGAGGAGTTTTTGATGAAAATATCCACTAACAACATACTAGTGGAAGACAACCTCCATGTAGTTGAAAAGAAAGCAGATGTAGAGTTGGAAGCTCTCACTGAAGAGAATAATATTAAAGATGTTTTAACATTGTTTTTGAATATGCAAGTGTTCAAAATAGCATGGGAGCAAAAGTTGAAGCAAGGTTGTTAACAAATTTGATGCAAATTTGAACCTCATTGAAGAATGGATTCAGAAACCAATAGAACAAATTGATGTGAGTCTTAAAGAAACAGCTAGAATAAAAGAATTGAATGAAATGACGAATGATGACCTTAAGTGTGCAGATTATAGGGAAAAAGTAGTAGGAAAAAGTAGCAGTACCTGATCATGAAAATGAAAAGCATGATATGGATGTTTCTGAAGACAAAGATGAATGCATTGAAACCATTTTTTAGCAATGGAGTTATGAAGAGATAAGATTTTGCTATCAAGAAATATGGCAGAAAAGAGAGTGAGGAATATGAAACACAAGAAGCAAAGCAAAGAAGACAATTTGAAGATGCAATGTTTTGGCAGCAGTCCATAGTTGACGAACATTTGAAGATGAAGATGTAGTAGACAAGATTAAATTGTGTTTCAGCACAAATTCAAGAAAAGTCAAAGAAAAATTGCAGCAGCAACAAGTAAATAAATATGGACCCTACAACAAGAACCCACAAAGGGAATGAAGAAATTTCGAGGATTTAAAATTTGCAAGAAGAGAAAATGAAAATGAAAAAGTTGTGAAAGTCTTGAGTCATTGTAAGCATAGTTGAGACATCGATCAGCAGGCATGTTTGAGTGATAATTGAGTCAATTTCTATTATAAGCATAATTGGCATAGTTGAGTCATGTTCAGTTATGTTGAGTCATACAGTCATAATTAAGGGGGAGTGTTAGAAATTGTAATTACTCCCGCTTGAGTAGTTGACTAAAATTAGAGAGTCATTTTACTAAGCATTGAGACAGGTTGTGTGATGGATGAAGTGTTAATTGCAGTCCATATTTAGAGTGTGAGTTAAGTGCGTGTGCATGTTAAGATATTTTAGGCGAGCTCCTACTTGAAAAGGTTAAATGCCCTTCACCAGGCTCATTGTAAGAATCATGTTTTGTGTGATCAATAGAAGAGCAACAACTTATGTGAATTCATGCTTTGTCTCTTATGCCTTTCTAACACTGATCACGACAAGATGCCAGAAAAGTCCTCAATGCCATCATCACCAATCTTAAAAGCATTAGAAACCCTCTGTGGGCCTTCTAGAAATCGATGGTTCCCGTTTAAACAACTACCTGATGTAAAGAAAATAGGGATAGTTTAATTGTTTTGGAGAATTTTCAAATCTATATTTTTTATTAAATTTAGGGTATGAATTTATTAAAATTTGGAAATTCTCTTTTCAATTTTTTCAAATATACAATCCATTCCCAAAAAAAATTAACCACAATATCATTTCATCATATGTCATACAAAAAAACTCCAAAATTTTAAATAGGTGGAAAAAGCCCATTTGACCATATGTCATAAAAAAAAGTTCCAAAATTTAAAATAGGTAAACAAAGCCAAAGAAATATAATGCGAAGGCTCGATAATTATACATTTTTGGAAAGCGCGGTTATATATATAAAGTATAAGATTTTATATATATAAAATCTAAAATTTTAGATGTTGAATAAAGT
>APFE030053750.1:40480-58436 GCA_000404065.3 Pinus taeda
TTGCAAAGAAGCGATTTGGTTGAAAGGTTTGTTTGGTGAATTTGGTAGGTTGCAGGACAACATAAAGTTATTTTGTGATAGTCAAAGTGCAGTACATTTGGCTAAGAATCCAGCCTATCATAGTAAATCAAAGCATATACCGATCAAGTACCATTTTGTAAGACAGGTTATCACTGAAATGGGAGTCTCTCTTGAAAAAGTGCATACAAAGGAGAATTATGCAGACATGTTCACGAAACCAGTTTTGTTAGAGAAGCTACATTAGTGTTTGGCTTCTCTTGGCTTTCAGAAAAGATAAAAATAATAAACAAACAGGGTATCAGGCTAATTGTTGTCAAGGTGGAGATTGTTGAGATTTTCTGTTTCATAAAGTACGCAAAAATCTCTAATGTGTGACAACAATAGGATTTGTTGCTATATTAGCTCTAGTTAGTTGGGAAAGAGTTAATGTATCCTATATTTGTTGTGAGTGGATTTATGAGTCAGTTAGATTCTCTTGGCTATAAAATATATGCCCGTACAGATATTGGAGAGTGAGAGTTTGTGAGGAAATTGATTATTTTTTGTAATCTCCTGTTTGATAATAAAGATTGTCGATGCCTATGTTTGGTGGACATAGCCCAGAATGGTTGGGTGAACCACGTTAAACTTTTGTGTCTTTTGTGTATGGTTTTAATATGTTGTGCTTGTTTCTTTTCTATTCTGCTGCGCACTGTTAGATTAACAACACTTGTTAGTTATTAACATTAAGACTTAAAATTTCACCACTTGAACCATACCAAATCAAGATCCAGAAAGTTTTTTGAATATAAATGATCTATAAATATTATAGAAATCAAGGTCGAGAAGGTTTTCTGAATGAAAATGATCTATAAATATTAAAATAAAAATTATAAATATAAAATAAAATTATTATGTCTGATAATATAAATTATTATATTTCTTTATATTTATTTTAATTAAAATTATTTTTTATTTAATTAAAATTGAAGTATGTCAGGGAATTCTCCTTTTAATCTTTATAATTTATTTTTTGATTGAAAATTATATAATATAAAATTAAAATACTTGAAAAAATAATGTATTTTTTTTATAAAAACAATAATTTAATGTGTGCTCCCCTTTTAATTTAACAATTAATTGTCTTTTATGTTTGTATTATTTATATTTGCTTAATATAAGAATAAGAATAGTTTAATATATTTTTATATTTAAATATATAAAGTAAAAATATAAAATAAATATAATAAATTTTTTTAATTATCTTAATTTTTAAATTAATTTGAAATTAAAATCATTTTATTTTTATTTTTAATTTAATAAAATTAGGTAAATCATATTAATTTTATTTTATTTTATAAAGTTCAAAATTTTTTGTTAATTTAAATCAATAATACATCGTAAAACTTTATGGTCTTATTCCTTTCAAAGAAAGAAGGAGGTGCAAGAGAAGTGACAATAAGGACTCTTGCATAATTAAAGGAGATGGGTCTTGAGTTTTGGAATACCATTTTCATGACTTCTTATATATATTTTAACATTGTGACTAGTGTTGCTTGGCACTTGGACAATGTATCTTAAAGAAATATGATAAATTATAGATATTTATTTAGTACGAATGAAAAGTTAGAGAAGTATGACTATATAGCTTGGAAATGGTGACAATCAACCATAGTATTAGTGAAGCTAAGACCTGGCTTCATTTTATTTTAGATTCCATTAGATCATTTTTTAAGATGGATGATAGTTTTTTGGTTCCTAGTTTAAAGAAGAACCTCTTTTAAATTTCTTATATCGAAAATTCACATTAAATACTTTGTTAGAGGGAAACAGTGCACCATTAGGTAGTATAAATAGTGCATGCACTTTGGCTAAATGAGTTAGAGAGTGTGGTTGTTACATTTTATTTTATAACCTAGTGGCACTTGTACATTGTAGTGAGAGGTTGGAAGAGACTTTTAGCTTTAACAAGGCACATGCATGACAAGAAGTCATGGAGGTAGGTTTGAGAAAATTGTATGTTCTATGATACCATCTTGTGTTGACAGATGTGATATATTTTAGTTTGAAATGTTCTCCTTTAGTAACTTAGTGGAATGTGGAGGTTGTTATTATTGATATAGAAGCCTTGGAGCATGTAGGAACACCTAGATACTTTGTGAGGGCATGTGTATCAGTGTACCAGCTAGGAGTTATGCTAGTTCTTGTCATATAGTCATCAAACTTTAAAATTTATAGAGAAGGAGAGGCGCAATAATAATATTTATTACATCCATAAGTATTCTAGTTACTCAATTCAGGATATCTGTGACATATTTAAGGAAGTTTGTCGTGTCACATTTTCTCTAGAGATATATCCTCTCCAAATTATCATCATTTGTCAAGGCTCAAGATGTTGTGGTAACATGCATGACAATTGTTTACCTGTCACAATAGTTAATTTTTGGATGGAAATAGGTATATATTTCTTGTTATTATATTGCTAGAGTTAGAAAGAGAGTTGACATGTGTTAATTTTATAAATTTTCTCGTGATATAGTTTTAAGTTAAGATATTTATCCAAAAATGTATAGATGATGTTTGAGATGCTTCATAATATTTTGGGTACATCGTGTATGTTTATCCCTATATGGCCTAAGATGGATTGGAACCTAATTTATTCTCATTGATGGTTTTTCATAGTTGATATAGCTCACTTAGTTTATTCTTAAACACATACCTTTAATGGATATGTGATCCCTAATTGACATTGTAATTATCTTTATAGTTTTTTGGACACCATTTATTAGGGCATCATGAAGGATTCACTTACATGGAGAGTTCCTTACATGTGATGAGGAACATTATACAACATGGATAAGCACATTAGACCTTAGATGGCATGTGGTAGCATGAATATTGTT
Source organism: Pinus taeda (assembly GCA_000404065.3). Lineage (NCBI taxonomy): Eukaryota > Viridiplantae > Streptophyta > Pinopsida > Pinales > Pinaceae > Pinus > Pinus taeda. The sequence continues at coordinate 43,384 of APFE030053750.1, forward strand.
TAGAGGCTTGGATTATGGATTAGGGATGCGTAGTGATTCCAAAATATTGTTCTTTCAATCACTAACTCAATATGGTTCATTACTTAGGAGGACAGTTGGAGTCCATGGATTCTTGTGATGGAGGCATGTGGACTTGAAATACATAGTTACAACACCTTGGATTCAATATTATGCATGATATCACCTTGGAGAATGAAATACATATTTTAAAGTGTATCATCTCACTTGTGTTGGTGTACAAGTGCTCCTTATAGGTTTTGTATAAGAGCTAAGGCCCACATTGTATTATTTTTATCTTTTGCATCTCATAAAAATATAGGAACCGTTCATATATGCTCATTTACTCACTTGTATTCACTTTTCTAAATAGATGTGACCTAGAAAATATTGTGCACTATCCTCTCTCTCTCCCTCTTTATTTTGCTATTATGGTTTCTTGATTTTCTTGGAGTCTCTTTTACAATCATGTAGATTTATGTTTACCGTTATTCTTTATATATTGGAGATTAGGGTTTTGAGATAAAACTCTTGTGTAATTGAAAAAAAAAAAAAATGGATATGACATCATTACTTGAAGGATGTGCTTTAGTGATTCCTAAATGATGTATCTTATTAGATACAAACTTCTGGTTCATTTTCCTTGGAAACTATTTGGAGAGGTGAATGGATTTGTACTAGCCTTTAGATAATGTTATGATATTTGCATGTACTTCATCATAAGGATATTACATAAGATTCAAACTATCCAAAACCAGTGTAATTCACATATTCAATTTTCACACGTAGATGTTTCTAAAGCATTACTATTAACAACCATATATATCCTATTGATTTAAGATATGTTTAAGGACAATTATTATGTGATTTGAGATCTAAGTGAAGAATACTAGATGATATTTTTTTATAATTTCATGGTAATGTTGTTGTACTATTGTTAGCTTTGTAAAAGAGTATTTTCAAGTTTGATATGGGCTAATAAGTTTTCTGAAAAGTCGTTAAACTTATCTCCCTGGTTCGATATCTTTTCTCATTAAATTGGTTATAATATTGGTTGCTTGGAAGCGAAATAGAATATTATTTACATTGTTGTTTTCAACCCTATTTTAGAACATCCCCAAGGCTAAAATTTGACAAGGCTAAGATGAAACAAACATTCTAGTTTTAGGGTGAAATTTTGTTTTGCATTGAGTTTTGAATTTTGAGCATTGTTCGTAGGAATTTCTCTCAAAATCTCATGGATGTTATAATATATGCCATAAGTTATTTTTTGGAGTGGTGGAATTCCCCAATGAAATATGTTTGAGGAATAATGGTTGACGTAGTGAAAAGACAAACCTCTTTTTTTCTTATGTTTTATTTCTTCAAAGTCCTAAAAAATCCTTCAAATGGTACTCCATCCTCTTTATTTATTAAAATCAATGTAGGTCACATGAAATTTAAGTATGTTGTAGTTGATCATATTTCCTATCTTCATATCACATCTCTCGAATTTTCACATTCCATGGGGATTGTCATATGACCTCTTTCCAACTATCTTGGTTTTCTTTATTTAATCGATCTATGGAAAAATATGTTGGCCCTTTAGTTCTTTATCTCATTGTAAAATCAGATATGCCTCACTCATTTATATATGTTCTCAATTAGGAACTCTAATATAACATTCTCCAAGTGATCCCATAACTAGTTATCGCAGTGGCCATCCTTTATAGATTTCATGGTAATATTTTATTCGACAATGAGGAGAATGGTTACTCTATTTACTATGGTCTACATAACTTTTCTAAGGATTTAATTCAACTAATTCATCTATTGTCTTCCTCCTTGGAAAAATATTCAAAAAGGATGAAGCAATATTAATCTCATAGCTAGAAATGGAATACTCCTTCCACTTGTGCCCCCATTCATTGAATAAGGAAATGGTTTATTGGTCAATAAAACCAATGGATCTATTGATGGTGTTGGACCTTCCAACATGTCAATGGATCTCCCTGGTAATAAGTCCCAACTAGACCTCAGACCGTTTGGAGTAGGAGTCTCAGCAGTGGGTAGTAAAGCTATGCCTTGACTCAACAAAAGTATAGTGTGTCAACTCATTTGACATCCATCCAAAATACTTATCATATCAACCATATGCACTTGAAATTTTTAATGAGCTGAATCGAAAAAAGAACATAGTATTTGTTATTCTAGAGTTAATCCTCCTAACACTAATCGATACAATTCTCCCCATAAATAATGGTGAGTGGGAGGATGAAAGGGAGTTAGAATAGTATACAATACATTTCAAATTGGAATTTTCAGTTTTAGTGAGACTAACTAAAAATACGTTGATAGGTCAGTCAAGATATTTAACCATCAATAGAGCACAAAGTCTTAGAATAAATTAGATAGAAGTACTACATTATATGATCCTAGACGAGCCCAAGGTTCGGAAAAAATTGTAAGAAATAACCAAAAAAGAGTTAGAAAAATTAGTAATGAAGGGTAATTCGACCTAACATAAACTACAACAATGGATTTCATGGGCTTATCTAGTAAGTCCCAAATTTTATAAGCAAAGCAAGCGAATTTTTATTGAGATTTCCAAGTAGAAGATGCTGGGAGAACATGAAAAGGTAAAGTGACAAATTCAATAGGAGTGGGGTATGGGTTGATCATTAAAGTTGATTGGATCATCCCCAAAAACAATTACTAAAGTGTAGTCAAGTCAAATAGAGAAACAAAGGATGGGACAATGACATGCACTAGTGTTGAGTCTCAAACTTGCATCCTTCCTACACCTTTTTCTAGCTTCTTTCCATTCATTTGAACCTCCTAAGTCATTAGTATCATTGCATATTAGTTTAAAAAAGGGCATTTAAAGTGGTTTCTTAATTATGTGTTTGTGTTGCTATTTGAATTAGATTTTTGTTTATGAGCTGCGGAATCTTGTCACTTTCCGCAACTGTTTGTCAAAGTCTATATTGCAGGTGTCTTCAGGCAAATCGAGCCACATGGGCAAGTTGAAAACAACGTGGACATGGACCGAGTCCTATTGGCTCAGTCAAATTCATCGAAAGAGGCCATAGTCAATAGGGGGTAAAGCGGTGGTCAACCTAAGAGTCCTACGGTGATAAAACTCTGTTTTTTCACCACGTGAAGACTTGCGTGGCCATTAATCAACACCTGTGGACTGCTCCATGAGCTGAATCCAACAGACACCCTCCAAAGATTTAATATTAATGGAAGCCATTATGCTAGATTCCTGGAGGTGGTTGTTTACATGTCTCTTGTCAGTGCAAATTGTAGGAAAGTAGTTATGTCCTATGTTATAAATAATGTGTTCTCATACGCATATTATCTAGCTTTGTAATGTAATTTTCACTGTTAACGAGCCCAATGTGCCGTGACTTTATTTCTATGTTATGACTGTATTTTGAATACATGAGAAGACCCTGTTTATAAGCTCAATTCGTGGTTAATAGTTGTTGCCCGAGGACTATGCAGAGGGCCCCTGCACATGCCAAGGTTTTGTTTATTGTTGTATAGTTTCATGCTTTATTTCTTTATGTTCATTATGCCACAGTTATTCATGTGTGTATATTGAATCTCTTATGGTATTAACGTTTTATTCTTGTCCATAATTTTCCATGCTTTATACTGCTGTTAACTGATCAGTGTCTTTGTTCCAGATTGCAGTAGGCGACCCGGGCACTTGCACATAGTTTTATGATGACTGATGACATGGAATCTGTCTTGTCCTTCTGCTGATTTATTTTCTTAGTTTTTAATCTCAGCACTGTTTTATTTATTTCAGTTTTGTACATTTTCTTTATTAGTTATATTAGATATTAAATTACTCATGTCATTATCAGTTACCTCCTGAGGGATTGAAGTATGAGTGTGTAGTTTGATATTAGTTTATTTTTCTGCAAGTTAGTTATTGAATTACTCATGTCATTTTCAATTACCTCCGAGAGTCATAGTGAGACTAATGGTGAGGGATTGAAGTATGAGTGTGTAGTTTGATATTAGTTTATTCTCCTCCAAATTAGATATCAGATTGCTCAAGTTGTTTATGATTACCTCTGAAAGCCATAGCGAGACTAATGGCGAAGGGTCAGAGTATGAATTGATGTAATTTGATTTTTAGCTTTATTTGCTTGCAATTTTTGAATTTCTTTGAGTACAATTTCCTTTGTATTTAGACAGCAACAAGGGTAATGGGTTTCATGATCAATATTTCACTACTTGTTTGACTAGTATAGTGGCACATTTTCATTTTCTTTTAGGAATTAATTTTGTCATTGCATGTTTTAAACCCGTTTTTTGAAGTTTGAAATTTGGGAAATCATTGTAAAGGACATCATTTCCTTGAACATTTATATCCATACTTTTCTTTTAGAATTTCCATCTCACATTAGGAAGTCAACCAAGATAAAAAAAACCCCCAACACAAAAAAAAAAAAAAAAAACTAAAAACGACAAAAAAGTAAGAGATAGGTCATCTTGCACATATAGTGTGCCACACTTTGTCAACTTACGAATCCCGGATTGACAATTAAATGCAGCAATTTAGGACACACTAAATTGACCAAACATTTTGGCACCGTCACCAGGGAAGTGTAACTAGGTAACCAATTTCTTAAAAAAAACAATAAAAAGAAGGGAAAAATTGATAACTTCTTGAAGTATGCTCTCCTCTTGCACCTCGTGTGATCTGGAGGATCATGAAAGAGAGTTATTGGTTCAATAATTTCTTAGGTATGCTCTCTTATTGCACCTAGTGTGACCTGGAAGATCAGAAAGAGAATTATTAGCCCAACTTCAAAAAAAAAAATAAAAAATAAAAATAAAAAAATTGACATGCATAGAGTAAGAGATTCTAGGGGACGGTTTATAGCTAGAGCCAAGAGTTCGATTTTCACAACTCCATGTTTTTCGAGGCATAGAAAAGATTCACCACCATCTACTCCTAGCCTTAAGATCCCTGGAATTCTAGGAGCAACAGCTGAATTAGAGGATTCTCCTACACTACCTACCAAATCTCATTTAGAAGAAGACCCTTTCTTTACTTCTACAGGAGAGCATATTGTAATCAAAGAAGTAGAATCACCTGAAGAAGAAAAGGAAGAAACTCCCTCTCATCCTCCCTTGATAGAAGAACGAGAGGACTCTGAGGACTCTGAAGAAAATATCATGACAGAGGAAGTAGTAGATGGATTTGGAGGTAGAGGTAGAGGTAGGGGAGGAGGAAATAATAGAGGCAACAATGGTGGAGGTGGAGGTAATAATGGAAGAAATAGGGAAGGAGACAACTCATTTGGATTCCCTATAGTTGATGAGGAAACTCATACAACGATGAAAAACATCTCACCATCTGTCCTCCCCAATGTTTATGGATTGCGAAGTGAGGATCCTGAAACATTTTTGTTTGAGTTTGAAGTCATGTGCTAAACCTATGACTATATGGAAGACTCTCAAAAACTCAAACTGTTTCCTTCAACATTGAAAGGAGCCGCTTTGAAATGGTTCATGGGATTAGTCACCCAATCTATTAGAAATTGGAATGATATGAAACAAACATTTTTGGATAGATACCTAGACTATTGCATGCCCACCAATCACAAGGATGAGGTATTCAAAATGGTACAAAAAGAAGATGAAAACTTGGAGGATTTACTTGAAAGATTTCAATAAAACTTAAAGAGAGCAAAGATGAGAAACTTAGATGAGGAAACATTGAAAGCCCTTTTATTGAAAGCCATCAGAGATGAATGGATAGATATTTTAAACATGATGGGGAAATGAGACATTTTTCAACTACCACTTCATGACATAGCAGAACTATGTGTCCATCTCTCGAAATCTAAGACAGGAAAAGGGCCTAGAGATCCTTCTCTCATCAGGGCAAACAAATCTGCAACTGGGTCAGTAAGTAGGGCAGAAATTGGCAATATGCTTGATGAATTCAAAACTGACATCTTGAGGAGCCTCAATGAACAACTAGACACCCTTAAAATTCAAAACAAGCAGAAAGTAGAAACTGATGCTCTAGCCATCTTTTGTCTGAAATGTAGGAAGAAACATGCTCTAAGGGAATGTTGTTTGGATGCAAAAGTTGCAGAAACATGTATGATTTGCTCAGAGAATCATGAGACCAAGGATTGTCCTTCAATTCCTCGACTCAAAATTGTCTTTCAAGAAGACCCAAATTTACTAGAATCTCTCTGTTTCGTTGCAAGAAGACCTTGGGAGGGGAAACAAACTCAAGGGTTTAATAACCCTATGAATTTTCAACTCCCACCAAATTGGAATCCTTGGCAACAACCTTGGCCCCAACCTCAAAATCCATATCAATCATGGGTACAAGGTATGCAGAATCCTTATGGGAGATTTGCTCAATTTTATCAATTTCCTGCATCTTTTCAACAAACTCCACAACTTCAAAATCAAAGTCCACAACTTTCATTTCCATTTCCTCAGCAACAACCTCCTCAAAAAAATCCAAATCCTCAACTCATGCTCCTGTTTCAACAGAAGACAAATCAACTACCCTCTCAGCCGTTGCCAAATCCTAACAATAAAAATCCTCAAAATACTTACATGATACAAGGACAACAATTTCCTACCTTTATGATTGTTCCTCTCAATGATGTACAACTCAGGTCTGGTAGAGTTTTAGAAAGACCTTTTGTAGATGTCCAAGAACAAGATACCTCCAAGGAGGACTCCCTTAAAGTCAATAAAGGTTCTGAGGAAGCATCTCCTCAAAACTCAAACATTCAAAAAGAGAAAGAAAAGTTAACCTCCACAACTCCTATAGTTGAGCAACCTGCATCTTCATCCACAGCTCCTTTCCATGAAAGATTACAAATTAATAAAGGGGTGAAAAAACAAATCTTGTTGCCCAACTATGATTTTCTAGATGAATTAAAGAATGTTTGTATCAAGATTCCCTTGCTACAAGCCATTAGAGAGATTCCTATTCTAGCAAAAACAATAAAGGAGTTAAGTCTCAAAAGACCAGGAAGGAAACCAAGAGATACAAGAAGAATCCACCTGGTAGAAAAAATTGCAGATGTCATGATGGGAAAAATTACCATGCAGAAGTATGTAGATCCAGGTAGTCCAATTTTCAAGACACATATAAATGGGATATAAATTCCAAATACATTGATTGACTTAGGGGCCACTATCAACATTATGAGTAGATAGACTATGGAACAGCGTAAACATCCTAATCTCCTCTTTACACCTACTTTACTGCAACTTGCAGATCAATCAATTATCAAACCAGATGGTGTATTATAAGATATTCAGTCTCCTTAGATTCTTGGGAGTATCGAGTAGATTTTATGATTTTGATTCCCAAGAGTAATCTAGGAGGGCACCCACTTATTTTAGCAAGACCTTAGCTAGCCACAGCTGATGCTTTCATTAGTTGTATATCTGGGGATATGTACATTTCTAATGGTAATTCGACAAAGAAATTCAATTTGTATCCTCGAGCAAAAACAGTCACAGAATTAGGAGACAATGAATGGGTCAATGATGAAGACACTATACAAGCTGTCTTTACCATTTCTGAAATCAGTGAGGATAGTCAAATTCTGAACACATTAGAAAATTTTGAGACTTCCTCAGAATATGACTCACCCAATTTCATTTGGATTCTGACATTGAATATTTTTCATCAAGGAAAATGTCTGTTTACTCTATGGAAGAGTTCAGTAGTTCTACCATTGAGATTTTTCCAAGTAAAACATTAAATATCAACAAAAATTTGGAAAAGTCACAACAAGAAGAACTAACCAAAATCTTGCAAAAATAGTCTACTACATTTGCATGGGAGTATACAGATATGAAAGGTATTGATCCTAAGACTTGCATCCATCATATCTATATTGAGGAAAACAATAGACCAATCAGATAACCTCAAAGAAGGATGAATCCAAATCTTAGGGAGATAGTGAAAGAAGAGCTCCAGAAACTGCTCAATGTAAACTTCATTTATCCGATTTCAGATAGCCGATGGGTTTCACCTTTCGTTATAGTACCTAAAAAGAATGGTAAATGGAGGGTATGCATTGATTACGGGGAATTGAATAAAGCAACTTTGAAGGATCACTTTTCTTTGCCTTTTATCGATCAAGTATTAAATACATTAGCAGGCAAAAAGTACTTTTCATTTCTAGATGGTTTTAGTGGTTATAACCAAATTCAGGTAGCACCTAAGGATCAAGATAAGACCACATTTACCTGTACATGGGGGAATTTTGCCTATCGAGTGCTTCCTTTTGGGTTATGTAATGCACCCGCAACATTCCAAAGAGCAGTACTAGGAATTTTTTCTGATCTAATTCATGATTGTGTATAGGTTTATATGGATGACTTTACAATTTATGGTGACTCATTTGAAGAAGCATTAGGAAATTTGGAAAAAGTACTTGTACGGTGTAAAGAAACAAACCTTTCATTAAGCCATGAAAAATGCTTTATGATGTTCACTGAAGGTATTGTTTTAGGACATCATATTTCAGGGGATGGGATTAAAGTTGATAGATCAAAAGTTGAAGTCATCTCCAGTTACCTATTCCAAATTGCCAAAGAGATGTTAGAAGTTTTCTAGGATTTACTGGATACTATAGAAGATTTGTAGAAAACTTCACTAAAATAGCATCTCCACTCTTCAAATTTCTTACAAAAGACTGTGAATTCAAATGGGATCTTGATTGTCAATCAACATTTGAAACTTTGAAAAAAAGAATATCTGAAGCACCCATATTGAGAGGACCAAATTGGAAACTTCCTTTCCATATTTCTACAGATGCTTCAGATATAGCTCTAGAGGTTGTGTTGGGTCAAAAGGATTTAGTTCCTTATGAAATTTACTATACCAGTAAAAATTTAACTCCCACTGAGTTGATTATATTGTGACTGAAAAAGAGTTCTTAGTTGTTGTTCATGCAATCAATAAGTTCAGACATTATATAATAGGCTATGAAACTTTTATCCATACTGATCATTCTGCAATTAGATATTTAATGAACAAACTTGTTACTAATGGCAGAGTTACAAGATGGCTCCTAATTTGATAGGAATTCAATATTACTGTGTTGGATAGACCAGGAAAACAAAATACAATAGCTGATTTCTTGTCTAGGATTCAGAATATTAAAGAAGATTTTCTTGTAGAGGATAAGTTTCCAGATGAATATTTATTTGTAGTAACTTCTAAAAACCCTTGGTATGCAGATATTGCTAACTATTTGGTTACAGGGAAACTACCTCCACATCTATTTCCTAGTGAAAGAAGAAAAATTATTCAGGAGAGTTCAAAACATTCGTGGATTTCTAACGAATTGTTTAGGACAGGGCCAGATCTTGTGATCAGAAGTTGTGTTAGGGAAGATGAAATTCCTGACATCCTCAAGGCATGTCATGATGAATCATGCGACAGACACTTTGCTGAAAAAAGGACAACCTATAAAATTCTCTCTTTGGGATATTTTTGGCCTTCCCTTTTTAAATATGCAAAACAATATGTCAAAAGGTGCGACAACTGCCAAAGAGTAGGGAAACCTACCCTTTCAAATGAAATGGCATTGCGACCAGAGGTACTCATCGAACCCTTTGAAAAATGGGCTTTAGATTTCATTGGACCTATTAATCCAATATCTAAGCAAAAGAAGTATATATTGGTTTGTACTGATTATGTCACTAAATGGGTAGAAGGCAAAGTGTTAGTTTCTGCTACTAAAAATTTAGTTGTTAATTTTCTTTATGAGGATATTTTTACTCGCTTTGGTGTTCCAAGAGAAATTGTGATAGATCAGGGAAGTCAATTCACATCCAACTTGGTGGAGAAGTTGATGGAAGAATACAAAATCAAGCATAGAAGATCTACTCCTTACCATCTGAAAGCAAATGGTCAAGTCGAGTCTACAAACAAAGTTCTTGAAAGCATCATCACCAAAACTGTTCATCTACATAGAAGAGATTGGGCAAAAAGGCTTCATGAAGCCTTGTGGGCCTACAGAACTACATGGAGAAATACAACAGGACATTCTCCCTATGAACTTGTTTATGGGAAAGAAGTCCTGCTCCCTATTGAGTTGCAAGTCAAAACCTTCAAGATGGCAGTTCAGTTGGAGATGGATCTATCAGAAACCCAAAAGCATAGAATAGAGCAGTTGAATGAGCTAGATGAGATCAGACAAGAAGCAATCCTAAGAATTGATTTAGTTCAATATCAAAGACATAAGTGGCATGACAAATATATTAAAGAGAGAAAGTTTCAAGAAGGAGACTAGGCATTACTATTTGATTCCAAGTTTAAAGATTTTAAAGGCAAATTTTAGACTCATTGGCTTGGGCCCTATGAGATTGATAAAGTCTTTAGCAATGGAGTGGTAAGAATCAAGACCATTGATGAATTTCAAACTCCTCTTATTGTGAATGGCCACCGATTAAAGATCTATCATAAGCCACTCTCTAAAGAGGAATTTGTCAAAATCTTTCAAGATAATTCTGCAATAAGGTTGGTGAAGAAGAATCCTTCTCCTCCACCAACCTAGCTTTTGTTCTTTTCTTTTCAAAAAAAAAGAAAAAGAAAATGTATAAGACTGAAAACCAATCACTGATTGGCAGTCTTATACAGAAAACATAGGGTGAAAATCAGGAACTCCTGACACCCTATGTTTTCCAAAAAAAACCTCTCTCTCTTTCTCATTTTTCATTCCACTTCGCCTCATTTCCATTCCACTCCATTTCATTTCCATTCCACACCACTTCATTTCAACTCCATTTCATTCATTTCATTCCATTAATAAAAGTTTTTATGACCATTTTCATCCATTCATTCATTGTTTATACATCTCATTCAGTTATAAGATTGTTGGGTCAGTTTCCGCAGCTGCTCACTGATTCCACAGCCAGTTGTGTTTCTGCAGCCACCAGTCTATTTTTCAAAAAAAAAAATTACAGACAGATGTTAGTTCAAAAATCATAAAATCAAATTCAGGTATGAAGACATATTATGAAGACATGACGCATTCAAAAGTATCAACGATGAGCCACTGATTGAAGACTAATGAAAAGTGACAAGAATTCCAAGGTATGAGTAAAAATTTATTTCAAATGGAATTTAAACACTTCTTTACATAGTTATAAAACATGGCTCCATAATATGCAATGATTGTGTTGATAACTCCATAGCCGTTCCACGATCTCTATACAATTCCCCCACAATCCTTGCATTCATTTTTAAACGACTTTATAATCAAGCCTTCGGTCTTCACTAGTGTTTGGCTATACTTTGATATTCCACCTGTAATTATGGAACGTGGTTGATTTGACTACAACTTCTCTTAGCCACACAAAATCCGCAGCCATTTCATAAACGTGCTTGCGTCTACTCTGCAGCCAGCCAATTTTAAATACTGCCGAATGTACTTCACTCTCCCTATTGTTCTATTGAACTCACGGCCGCGTTTTCACCGTGCTCACATAAGCCTTCACCCCATTTTGTTCTCTATTCTGCTTCATTCTGTGTACCTATTCTCTGATATCCGCTTACAGTCACTGGTCTCCCTCATAAACCCTGTTCATTTCCGCTAATTCAGTCGTCTTACCTCTACTAAACCCTCCTCATGCAAACGAGTTTTAAAGAACAGAAGAAAGGATGGGTCGGCTATTGAGGGCAGGACCAGATGGACCCAAATTTATGGAAGGATACCCGCAAGTGAAGGACATATTGAAAAAGGAAAAATGGCTTCGGTTTATTCAAAATTTTAAAGGCTACCATAAGGAGGTTACAAAGGCTTTTGAAAGGTCTTTTAACAGACTGGAGGTGGAAATTGGGGACCTCAAGTTTACAGTGACTGAGGCATCCATAGCAGCTGCTACAGAACTTCCCCAAGAAGGTGAATGTTGGCTTAAGAACAATAACATTGGCGATGAAGATTGGAGAGTGATCCTACGTAACCCAGGTATGGATGTCACTATTTTCAAAAAGGGAATTCCTGTCCATGCTTTAAAAGAAGAGTGGGCTAGTTTACTGTTGGTTATTCAAAAGTTTATCACCTGTGAGGGATTTTTTGGAGCAATGTACATGTATCATACATGACTGTTGATGAATTTCCTAGACAACCAGACCCTCAATCTTCCATAATTTTTACTAAACAGTTTGAAAAAGATGTCTGTGACCGTCCAAAAGCATCTGGGGGATGTAGAACCACATTTGTATCACCATGGTCTCATGAAAATCTTGATAGAAAAACAATTAAAAGGGAAAAGGGACACCTGGGAGAAATTTTTAATTAGAAATTTCTTTGAAGAACCCCAAGAAACCCCTGAAGGCAGTACATCAAAAAGAAGTAGAAGAAAAAGAATAGGTGATAAAACTCAAAGCACTCCTACTAACATAGTTGAAAGAACTAGTAGAGAAGAAATACTGTCTAAAAGGAGGAAGGGAAAGACTGAGGGTAAAAAGCCAACAAAATCAAAAGTGAAAAGAAGCATTGAGGTTGTGCATCAAACCCCTTCCTTAGAAGAAGACCATCAAGTATTGTCTGAGAGACTAGTTCACCTGCAGGAACAACTAGCTATGGCCAAAAAGAAAGGAAAAGAAAGACAGAAGGAAGAAGACAATAGTCCATAGTATGTAAGAAGAAGCAACATGCTTAAGGGAAAATGGAGAAAAGCACAAACGAAAGGACCCCATTTTATTGATTTGGGAGGAGGAACACCTGAACAAACTCTAGCTGGCCGTAGTCCACCTCATTCTCAACCAAACGTTGAAACTAGCCCTCAAGATGTTGACATGAGTCCCTTTCAGATTTTGAAGTTAATTCTCCTCCACAGCATTTTGGGGATAGCCCAAGGAAAATGACACCCGAAGTAGATCCAAGGTAGCAAGAGGTGTATGATTACATAGAATCCTTAGAAAGGATAGCCACGGGTCCCAGCACTTCATCCACTTAGCCTCACATAGCACAAGAAGCTCTAGTCCAATCGTTGAAACAAGGCGTCTTTGAGTTGGAGGTCTTAAATAGACATATTAAAAATGAAAATGAAGCACTCAAAGAGCAGAGCAAACTGGACAAGATCATCCACGATAATACCATGCTACACCCCGGGCTCTGGCAGAAAAATAATAAGAAATTAAAGACAAAGTGCAAAAAGATAAGTAGAGCACTGATCAATCTTAAATTCAGAGGCTTGATGAAGAAGCCCAGGATGTTAGCAGCACCAAGAAAGAGAGGAAGAGGGCTGGATGTACTGGCAGAAGCTTTAGAACATATGATTTGAAGGGGGGATAGTCAAAATTTTGGTTGCATGAGGACATGCAACACCTTCACAGTGGGAGTATGTTGAGTCTCAAACTTGCATCTTTCCTACACCTTTTTCTAGCTTTTTCCCATTCATCTGAACCTCCTAAGTCATCAGTATCATTGCATATTAGTTAAAAAAAGAGCATTTAAAGTGGTTTCTTGACAATGTGTTTGTTTTGCTATTTGAACTAGATTTTTGTTTATGAGCTGCAGAATCTTGTCACTTTCCGCAGCCAGCTCCACTTTCCACAGCTGTTTTGTCAAAGTTTATATTGCAGGTGTCTTTAGGAAAATCGAGCCACATGGGCAAGTTGAAAACAACGTGGACATGGATCGAGTCCTATTGGCTCAGTCGAATTCATCAAAAGAGGCCATAGTCAACGGGGGGCAAATTGGAGGTCAACCTAAGTGTCCTACGGTGATAAAACTCTGTTTTTTCACCACGTGAAGACTTGTGTGGCCGTTCCTAAATCTCAGTGGACAAATCAACACCTGTGGACTCCTCCATGAGCCGAATCCAACAGCCACCCTCCAAAGATTTAATCTTCACGACAACCATAATGCTAGATTTATGGGCGTGGTTGTTTACGTGTCTCTTGTCAGCATAGATTGTAGGAAAGTAGTTATGTCATCCTCTGTTATAAATAATGCATTCTCATACGCATATTAGCTAGCTTTGTAATGTAATTGTTAACGAGCCCACTGTGCTGTGACTTTATTTTTGTGTTATGATTGTATTGTGAATACATGAGAAGACCCTGTTTATAAGCTCAATTCATGGTTAATAGCTGTTGCCTGAGGACTATGCAGAGGGCCCTTGCACATGCCAGGGTTTTGTTTATTGCTGTATAGTTTCACGCCTTATTTCTTTATGTTCATTATGCCATATTTATTCATGTGTATATATTGCATTTCTTATGGTATTAACGTTTTATTCCTGTCCATAATTTTCAATTCTTTATACTGTTGTTAACTGATCAGTGTCTTTGTTCTAGATTACAGTAGGCAGCCTGAGCACTTGCACATAGTTTTATGATGACTGATGACATGGAATCTGTCTTGTCCTTCTGCTAATTTATTTTCTTAGTTTTTAATCTCAACATTGTTTGATTTATTTCAATTTTGTACATTTGCTTTATTAGTTAGATTAGATATTAAATTACTCATGTCATTATCAGTTACCTCCTGAGGGATTGAAGTATGAGTGTGTAGTTTGATATTACTTTATTTTTTTGCAAGTTAGTATTGAATTACTCATGTTATTTTCAGTTACCTCTGAAAGCCATAGCGAGACTAATGGTGAGGGATTGAAGTATGAGTGTGTAGTTTGATATTAGTTTATTCTCCTGCAAATTAGATATCAGATTGCTCAAGTTGTTTATGATTACCTCTAAAAGCCATAGCGAGACTAATGGCGAGGGGTCAAAGTATGAATTGATGTAATTTGATTTTTAGCTTTATTTGCTTGCAATTTTTGAATTTCTTTGAGTACAGTTTCTTTTGTATTTAGCCAGCAGCAAGTGTAACAGGTTTCATGATCAATAGTTCACTGCTTGTTTGACTAGTATAGTGGCACATTTTCATTTTCTTTTAGGAAATAATTTTGTCATTGCATGTTTTAAACTCGTTTTTTGAATTTTGAAGTTTGGGAAATCATTGTAAAGGACATCATTGCCTTGAACATTTATATCCGTACTTCTCTTTTAGAATTTCCATCTCACATTAGGAAGTCAACCA